>JBAMJV010008711.1:0-143363 GCA_037951105.1 Echinarachnius parma
CCTTTCCTCTAGATCATAAATCCTGTTTCCACTCTACTGGGGAAAACATTGCAAGAACTTCCCTGAACTTGTCATCAATCGTTCGTCACAGGAAACAGAGAAAGAAGTGAGAAAAATATCTTGAGGGTTTTCTGTGTTTATGTCTGTTTTTACTTCAAAAGGAAGCGATGATACGAATCTCAAGTCCGTATTGGGCGACACTTTACAATGTATATAAAAAATGTACTTGAACATGAATGTTGTGCACTTTTTTTTGTGCCGATCAGCAATGGAAATACATGTAAACTTGTCTTAAAGGGACTTAGTAACATTGTCCAAATCCTCAAAATCCAATTGGAATTCTAGCGGTTCCCTCATACAATGTACCTTGTTGTATTTGTATTAACAATTTTCACTAACTTTTGATCCTCGTGATAAAATGGAGAGAATAAGTTGTGTCAAATGTTTCCTCGGGCCTTTCCTGCAAAAGTCTGTTCCTACTTTAGGAGGAAACGATGGTGGAACCATTCATGCACAAACTTTCATTCATATGAAAGCGAAAACAATACACATTGTAACTCTCGAAGGAAATATTCACTAACTTGCAATCCTCGTGATAGAATAAAGAGAATAAAAACAACTCAACTGTTTCCTCAGGCTTTCCTGCGATAGTCTGTTCCTACTTTAGGAGGAAACGATGGTGCAACCATTCAGTCACAAACTTTCATTCATATGAAAGCCGAAACAATACATATGGTAACTCTCAAAGGAAATATTCACCAACTTTTGATCCTCATGGAAATATTCACTAACTTTTGATCCTCGTGATAGAATGGTAAGAATAACAAAAAACAACTGTCAAATGTTTCCTCGGGCTTTTCCTGCGATAGTCTGTTCCTACTTTAGCAGGAAACGATGAAGCAGAGCTATTACATCCTGTCTCCGCCCTATAGCCTACAGGCTTTACACGTACATTGTAGGGTCATGTTCAGACGTACACAAACACATAAACGTAATTAAACGAGCAAGTTAATTAGCGTTAAGGAAGAATGATTGTCCATTTAATTTGACTTCTTTGTTTTTTATGTGCATTATTCAGCCTAGGTGTGTATTTCTGTTTGGAATTTCTTGACATTTGTATACAATAAAGTAGATGGTAAAGATAGACATGGTAGCAACCTAGAGGCGATATACAACACAGGGATTTCCCCAATTTTTCTGCATTCGTGATCGGATCATGATTGAATGCCAATCCGATGATCAATTACAGCATCAGGGCTAAATAGTAGCCACTGAAATTCAAAAAAAAAGAAGCCTCGGAAATTGGTAGCCCCTGAAATGGTGAAAGTAGCCCCTGAAAGTTGGAAAAGTAGCCCCCCAAAATGTCCATAAAATTAGATAGGGAGTCCCAGAAATAAAAATATTAATTTTTTCCCTGATACAAAAAAAATGAGGCTATTAGCATTATAAAGAAGGAATGATTTTCTGATTCATTTGAATTAATTGATTTAAAAAAAAAATCAGCCTACAGGTGTGTATTTCTGTTGCGTTGTTCATTAAATTAACCTCCAGTACAATACAGGAAAGGGTAACGTTAGACCAAGGAGGTATAAGTTTAACTTATAATGTATCTCCTTCAGTCCTTGGTTAGACTGGGTAGCAGACTTGAGCCGATATAAACAAGGAAGGCCATTAGCATCAAGGAAGAAAGAAAGATTAGCCAAATAATTTGAATTTTGTTCATTTTTTATCAGTGTATTTCTGTTGAGTTTGTAGCTTATACTTTCAAAATTGCCTCATGCACATATCTGCAATATAGTTGAGGGTAAAGTCGGACTTGGTAGCAGACTAGAGCGGATATAAATAAGCGAGGCAATTAGCGTTAAGGGGGCATGATTGGCTAATTAATGGCCCTCCCTAGATTGTGCCAAATTGGACACGCAAGGCCGATCTTGCATACAAATTGTCACTCACAATGCCTGCTAGTGCATTCTCAGAGACCCGTGTACTTGATTTGAGGGGGGAATCCAGACAAAATTGTTTTTTATTTTTGAGCGATAATTTTCAAGTCTTTAGTTTCAGTCTTTAAAACAAGTAAGTATCTAACAATTAATCTGGTTCGATTCCCGGCGATGCCTATTTTTCTTTGCTCATTTTTAATCATTTACAAATGATTATAGTTTACTTTCAGTCATGTATTTTGCTTTTGAGCAGAATCAACTGAATTCCAATTTAATAAAATGAACTAATGATTAATGAAGGTATCTTTGAGGAATTTAAAAATTAATAGAGTAACAAATTACAATATTCATCAATCTATAAATGTCATTCTCCATCTAATGTTGTCAACACAGAAATGACATTTTACATTGTTCTAGCAAAGTACAGGTACATCAATGGCATCTTAATATTGTTCCAAACAGAATTATGAAATAAAATGAACTTGAGTTACCGTAATTATAAAATAAATGTATCAAGCGGTAATACTCTTCTTCTTCTGGTCTGTCCTTATCAATTCTATTCAATCAAAATATTCTAATCCTGGTAAAACTACAAAATAAAGAAGCTTAGTTCCATCCTAATAAAACTAAATATTTTTCATAGTCCATGAGTTTTCGATTAACTTGAGCAGGCAGAGCATCCAATCCAAACATTTTTAGTAATTTAGTTGCTGATGAAATTAGCTCTGACTTGACTCGGTTGGTAATATTCTTCTTTGTATGGAGCCCTATTGCATCCCAATATTCTCAATTTTATATTGATTATTATTGTTCTATAGCGTAGAGATAGTATTTAAGTTTTATTTATTAAAGTATTAACTTTAGTATGGGCATTAATGCAGCCATCAGTTCATATTTTATTACAGTTTGAGATGTTGTTATGCATCCAGATAAATGTATTTTGACATACAACTGATGAAATTTGTCTCGAAATAAAAAAAACAGAAAAGGATATTCAGCTTAAATTGTTCTGATATGTTCATCCCTCCATATCGCATGTACCATGATTTTCCAATAATGCAGCCATGAGTAGGTTTTTACTCGACATCTATTAATTTCATTTTTTCCCCTTCAAACGGCCCATGATTTTTCAATAATGCGGCCATCGGCAGGTATTAACTCTCAGATGTTTAGCGTCCAGTGAAATGTATTATGACATGTACTGAGTAGTAATTAGGTGGGCACGCTGAGTTTCCTGTGGTTACTCTACAATGCGTTGACCACAAAAGTTAATGAACTGGATATTTTGAATGTCATTGTGTAAATTGTATAACGTTAACATAACATAGGTTTGTTAAAGCAAGACTTTACATTAACCTGTTTACTTTGCATTGAATGCTTAAAGGGTACCACCACCCAAAAATAATATTCTTATTAATGAAAGGTAACATCTTAAGTAGTCCATTCCATCAAAAAGTTCAGAAAAATAGGTTTCCAGAAAAAAAACTTTGAAAACGCATCACCATTCTAAAGCATGCGTTCATGGGTCTGCATCCATTATACGAAGACTACCTTGTCCAGGACGAACGAATCGTCCTGGATTCTATTGTCTCTAAACGTACGCATGAATAGAATTGGCGCACTCTCAGACGTTGGCCGCATACGGAACCATCAGATAATGATGGTTCCGTAAGTGAGGGTAATCAGTATTGTTTATGAATTACACAACCCTTTGCAAAATGTTGAGCATCTATTTAATATGACACAACGGTACCAAAATATATAGTTATTTGTTGTTCTTTGCCTGGTGGTCCCCTTTAAATGGTCATACAAGATTCCTTTGGGGACCGGGCGAGATACCACATTGTTCGCGCAAAGAACCGATCGATATCCAATGGCCCCATACCGGCAAATATAGTCTATAGATATTATATGTCTAGAGAGGTCACCTGTCTACAGTGGCCACATTACTTGTTTCCCTTCGCTTGTCACTATACGCATGTTTGACTGTACTTGGAAGAGAACAGAGCAAATTTTGGACATACGTAAGCTTTAGGCGCAATCTGTTAAATTTAATTCTTGTAAATATATTTACAGTACGTATGTATTTTTATCAATTTGTTATTTTGTTCTCATTTTTGACAACTTGGCTTTGACGATTTGAAAGTAATGTAGATGTGCATTTGTGCATTTGTGCATATTGTATTATAAAAGCCAATGACAGACAATTCAGAATTTGTTTTGCTTAGATTAAATTTTAATTGATTCCTTTAATTTTTCTAAATGTTTGTCTTTTCTTCTCTTTTCTGTTTTGAAAGTAATGCTGATGAGGCGAAACTTTGCTACATTTGTGCATACATGTACATATTGTATTAAACCTAGGGACAGAAAATTCAGAATCGGTTTTGCTTATAAAATGATAGATTCCTCAATTTTCTCTCGGTCTCAATATGTTTCTTTCTTTTCTCTTTACCGTTTCTGCAGGCGACAATTAATACCCGTCACTCATCAGTCGCAGAGGGAATGTGCTGACGATCGAGTTCGTCTATATTAGGAATTTCGGCCAATATTTTTCCCCGAGGCGGGTTTTCAAAGGATAACAGCTACAAGATATACTGTACCTCAGCTGAGATGACCGTGTTTTTGGACGAGAGATGTTAGCGATCATTTTCACGATGTAAGACACATTTGATCTACAGGAATTTCTTTATTTTGATTTATATATAACAAATAGTATGCACTGTTTCAATTTCTTCAATCTGTTGTACTTGTACATGTGACTGTCATACAGCCAGCCTACTGTAAATTACATCCATTCGGTCTAAAGAAAAATTTTCAGCTTTTATGTTTTTTGACAAAATAATAATGGTAGATAGCATTTTATAGTGCTTAGTAATACTCTAATTATGGACCTGTTTATATACGCTGTAGAAACAATGTGACTATTTCTATCTCTGGTCAACCCCTGGTCAACCCCTGGTCACTGAGTACAAGTTCAAGGCAACACATTATACTGTGGTACTTCAACTCCCCAGGGAGCAGACATGAAGGAGCTTCAGGCTAAAAACAAAGAAAGGAATGTGCACAGAATAGGTCCTTAAACTTAGCCAATATTCAAGTACATGTTGTATGCAAGTTTTAGTTGGCAAGATCTATAGGCAAGATAGACACATGGATAGTGTGTACTTTTTTATTGGCAGTATTCCAGAGGATTGCTGGAAGTAAATATTATTATGCCAGAGAAAGTTTGATACCCTTTTTGGCTGGAAATTTGTGTTGTGTCTGGACTCTGGAATTCCCCAGAAAGGGTTTTACATTTATACCGTACACGTTTGAAGCACTTTCAAGCTGGGCTAGTGCGTTCAGCTTTAAACACACATGTATAGTAGGAATGTGAATTTAAAGCGTCAACTGATGGAGAGCCCTTTCACAAACAAGAACATTTTTTTATTGCAATATTGCAATTGTAATCGTGTTTACAATCACAGTGGTTCTGTTGCCTTGCTTTCACACGAGGAAAAAGACTTCGCGCAAACTGTAATAACAATCGCGTTTCTGGAGACGTGTTTATGTGTACCTGTCAATCAAACTGAGCCCCGTCTTTGGTAATACACTACATGCACTGCACTCGAAGCGATTAGAGCGCGGTTTATCGGCGGAAGTGCATGTAAGGTCACGTAAGCTCCGCCTCCCAAATCGTGTTCTGGAGGTCAAGCCGTTCACACTAGAGATTCGCACTGTGATTTGAGTGAATCATGATTAGAAAACGCCTCTGGACCATGATTAGAGTTTTCGCGATTCGTGATTCTAGTTTGCTTTCACACGGTCAAAAATACCGTGATTGGAGTGAAAAATTATTCCAATCGTGATTGCAATCATGGTTTAGCAGACTTGTAAAACCCCTCTATCGGTCAGTGACCCAGATAAAAGAAGACAACAAGCTGTTGTCAGAGGATGCCAAATTCTTTGTCTCAAGCGACAGAAAAAGGAAGTATTTAATTGAGGTGGGACCTGCAGCGTCCAGTGGTACTATTTTCATGATGATGATTTGAATTTTGCAAACACCTTGGTCTGCTGTACACTACCTTTGTAAAGTGCAATGAATGCAAGTTTAATAGTGCCTATAGATCAGGGCTGTATGTGAACAAATAATTCTTTCAAATAAAACAAATACGGTCTTGGTAAGTTGATGCCAATGCGCTGTCTCCAAGTGGCAGAAAAGAGGAAGTCTTTAATTGAGCTGGGAGCTGGCTTGGTGCTGTTGCCATAGAAACGGCACACTGAGCCACACTCCTGTTAGTCTAGGTTCTATACTCTGTATACACATTTCCCCCATAATATCGCGTAACCCTGTGAATCTGTCCGGACACAGAGTATAGGAAGACTTGGCAATAGCTCCGCCCATCGCGAGTGATAGACAGCGCACCGACTGTGTTGAACGTATCAAGTGGGTTCAGAGCGTAGTCTGTGTTTTGCATACCAAATTACAAATGTCAGCCGAAGATCTTCACTTCAAACTTAGAAGTTTATTGTAAAACCCTTTTAATCAATGTTGTTTTCTCTTTTTATACACCCACTAATGAAACACATGATCATTTTACAATGGGATTCTCACTTTGTTCATTATTTTGTTATTCACAAAGTACAATGTCCATAATAATGCAACTCATATTGAAGACTAATGCCCGCCGTGAAAATCCACTCGAATTCCCTCGCCTTGCCAAGTCTTCCTATACTCTGTTTCCGTGGATCCACCGGGCGTACAGATTCGCCGGGTTGCGCCATATGTGGGGGAAGGGTGTATACAGAGTATAGAACCTAGACTACACTCCTGTGCGCAGCCCATGAATGAAAACGCTTTGAATGCGTGACTGAGAATCTAGTCTTTTAGAATCACCACCAATTGATTTTATTGAGATTCTTACAAGTCTTTAGGAAATTTCTCTGTTCAAAGTGAATTTTGCTCATACAATACCGTAGAACACCATCGACAAGCACCCCCAAGCACCTATACGCAGCTTGCTTTTAAAGACGTTTCCATGAGATTCACCTCCATTATTATCCTCATGAATATTCCTCACCATTATTTGCATTCTTGATTAAAGTTTCCCGTTTGGACAGAGAGCGGGCGCTCTTTAAAAGCAAGATGCGTATAGGTGATAGGGGGTGCTTGACGATGGAGTTCTACGGTACAATATACATACATGTAAAACTTTATTAGAAGCTTGAACTTTGCCTTATTTTAAATTTTTTATCTAGATGATAACAGTTTGCGTGAATACATTTACTAACAAATTTAATACGCTGCACATGACATTTGATTGATCACCTAGTTTTTCCGTTGTCCGTCACATTCTGCAGTAGAAAACATTTTTGTTTTCATTTATCTTTGAGAGTCAATATGGGGCCTTAAGTTTTGATCTTCTTCAGCGGCGAACTGACGGAAAAACAAAGGAGGCTATAGACCATAAAGCCATATTATAGACCTTTCAAAGACCGAGCACAAGAACACCTCTCATCAAACTAGTTTTGTTTTCTTTAAAATAATATATACATTTTGTATTCTTCCTTTATTAATGATTTCTTTGAGTTAAATGCAGTGGACCATTTGATTGGCCCTCTAAGGCTATAATAATGCGTTGGTGGGCTATTGTTCACTTTAAAATTTAAAAAAAATGAAATAAAAAATAAAATAAAATTGAAAAAAATATGATAATTAATGTCACTATGTTTGCTTATGAATTTCCTTCTTCATCTATCTCTTTCGCAGTGAGTAGCAGAGAGGAAGAGAGGCCCTTTTTTCTTTTAATTTTTTTTCTTCGGAAGACGCTTGGATCAGAGTTGTCGACGCAGCGGCATCATCATGACGAACATCGCGTCGGACGCCAGTCAGATGCTGGCTGCCGCGATAGAGCAGATGGATGATATCATTGCAGGTACGTTGTTTCCTTTTTTGTGCAATTAAATTTTATTTTTGGGGGGTCTGCTTTCTTTTTTCCTACCTGTATTTTTTTTGCTGCCAGTGTTGAAGTTGAGTCTTCCATTTCTAAGGGCTGCCTAGTAACATTGTCCAAATCCTCAAAACTTACTTAGAACTCCAGTGGTTCTATCATACCTTGGCCCCGTTGCAGAAAGAGATGCAATCGATTGTAAAGTTGCAATTAATTTTAAGTCTGACTTGCAATCGAATTTCCCTTTCGTTAAAAATATATTTATGATTGAAGTTTTTGGATTTTAACTATCCACTGGAAAGTCATTTGTGTTTAACAATGTCAGTACACTTGAGTTAGTGAATATCACATTGAATTTTTGCTAATTTCTCGGCCATATACTCTGTAGCATCCATTTAACGTGAAATTTTCACACATTACTCAGTCTACATATCGGATGACAACAATACAACATGTCCCAAAATTAATTACAACGGGACTTTCTGCAACTATAACTTTAAAATTAGTAGATCAATCCAAATGATATTTCAGGGTATGAAACTATAACTTATTACCTACATCTTGCAGAAAACCCTATTCGATTTGCTTCAGTGGTCATGGAGAATGAGGATCTTTTGTCAATCATGTCATGTGTCCATTTTCGTTCATAACGCGTGAACACAATGGACAACACGTCTCCTTACATTACAAAACCTGGAGGGAAGGGACATCTGACATGATTGACAAAAGATCCTCATTCTCCATGACCACTGAAGCAAATTGAATAGGGTTTTCTGCAAGATGTAGGTAATAAGTTATAGTTTCATACCCTGAAATATCATTCTGATTGATCTACTATCTTTAAAGTTATCGTTGCAGAAAGTCCCGTTGTAATTAATTTTGGGACATGTTGTATACATTGTATCAACCATTCATCACCTTTTGCACAGTACGAGGGCCACGATTCAATAAGTTCATAGCCCAACCTTGAAGGAGTCAAGGTGCAACATGGATTAATGTATTCAGGTGTTCTTTCATCCATATAATACTGATGTACAGCCAAGAGATTTTCGGCATTTTTTCTGAGGGCCTCAAGGGCCTCCTTGAAGATGTCTCTTAAAGACCTCTCAAAAACCTACATATTGGCAGATTTTGTCTCATTATCCTCCTGAAAATCACAATCTTGGGATTGTTTCTTCATATGTCAGAAGAGATCTAACGATACCAGGTTTGGGGGATAAGGAGGAATCATCAACAAACCAATCCCGCAGTTATTAGCTTTTCAAAAGTCACCTGGCTCTTGTGATCAGGCACATTGTCCTCCAGCAGCATATGTCTCACATCAATTTGCATTGCTTCATTTTCCAACATTTTCCAATTGACTTTTAATGAACATTGCATCAATAAAAGCATGTCTAGATCAGAAAAAGAATACAACTGACCTGGCTTTGCACCACTGACCATGTGAAGGATGCAACATTGCATACACAACATTAGGTAACCCAACTTCCTGCTCCTTCATGGTTGGGCTATGAACTTATTGAACGCCCCTCGTATGTCAACAAAGTTACCGAGATCCCTTTAACTACAAACCCTGCGTGCATTTTTGCATCAAGGAATTCCAATCTTGCAGCTCTAGCTATTTCAAAAGTTTTGGGCAGGGCCTGCTTGTATTTAGGGGATTAGCCCCGATGACATTGGGGGATTACCCTGAAATTCACAGACAGGTTTTCACCTTCACAAAGCTCCATGGTAATTCACAGCCTCCGGTGACTCATAGGACATACTGTGTATTGTTTTTTGTTTTTTGTAATCAGTGCCTGCGTTAAATTAAAAGGGACCACCAGGCAAAGAACAACACATACATGTAATTATATGATTTGGTAAGTAACCGTTGTGTAATATATTAAATAGATGCCCAACACTTTACAAAGGGTTGTGTAATTCAGAAACAAGACAATTAATTACCACCACTTACGGAACCAACATGGCCTCAAGGTTCGGTATGCGCCAAACGTCAGCGAGTGCGCCAATTATATTCGCGCATATGTTTGGAGACAATGTAATCACGATGCGTTTGCCCTAGACAAAAGGTAGTCTTTGTTATTAGTCTTTATATGCAGACCCATGACCCCATGCTTTAGCATGGTGATGCATTTTCCAATTCGTCTGGAAACCTATTTTTCTGAACTTGTTGGTGGAATGGACAACCCAAAAAAGGTTCCCTTTAAAAGTTTGAGTTCTTCCCATCTATAGGCTAAAAGCAGAGTTACTAAATTAGCAAATTTTCATGTTCTAAAATGGATATTCTGAGACAACTTCATTTTCAGTGATAATGTACGAGTAAGAGCAACGACTGGGCAAGCAGATTTTCAACCCGACATTGCCAAAATGAGAAAAATCTTTTTTTCTTCCATGTTATTTATGCTTCATTCACAGGTTAGATCAGGAAAGAGTGATATTTTGAATAGTAAAAAGATTACTCATGAAATAAAAAGGGGAAGAAATTATTTCACTGGCCTGACCGGGCAACGATAAAGTTACTACCAAAGATTGGATACTTTGGACAGGCCAATAGAATAAGCCCTCAAAGATATCCACACATACTCCTCAATGGTAGAATACAGGGGAACTGACCAAGAGGAAGACCCACCAAAAAGTGGACATATATTGCATAAAAGTGGACTGTGCCACTAGACGCATCCATTCTCTAACTCGAGCCGAAAGATTAAAGGAAGACAGAATGATGTGGCAAGTCATTGTGAAACAGAAGCCATCACACATCCAGGCGATGGTGTGGACGACGGCTTATAAGCAAGCACTCGGTGTACATTTCTTATTCAGTTTTATTTGGTTGTGTTATATAAAACAGATGTGCTCTCGGAATATTACAAAATTGATGCAGATTATAAACAAATCTAACTGTATTTTGAATACTCAGAATTGCATATTGCTTATTAACATTTTGTTATTTTCAAACACGTAAAGGTTAATGTAATTTCAAATGAGGCGAACAGACACTTAGTTCCTAGCCAAATGAAATTAAGCCGCTTTAACCAAACAAGTGAATCTTTTTAATCAGGTGATAATGCTTTTATAGAGTTTATAAAATTGGAAGATAAATTTGATCATATTTTGCAAATTATTTTATTATCTGTAGGCATGTAGGCACCAAAGCTTTCAAAAGTGAACTGGAATACTTCATATACATTTACATTATAGTGCTTTTTTTAACCAAAAAAATGTTTGATAACCAAATTGCTGGTTATAGTGGTAAGATAAACAATTGTATGCCAAAATCTTTGTTTTTGTTTAACAGCAACTCACAGAAATTTATATATTTGCAAGTAGTTTCTTGAGAACTTATATTCGTTGTCAAATATTTCCTCTTGGGTATCACTTATAATGGAAATAATCAATGTTTTTGAATCCACTATCAACTGTTTTGACTGACCACTAGAGGCTGCCATGTTTTTCAACTGTGCCGCATGAAACGTCATTTGAGCGTGCGCTAACAAAAGCGGGTTATGAAACTGCTGTTGTTGAATCTGCTGCTATGTCAGTGGTTACATTACCCGCTTTTGTTGGTGCAAGGTTAGATGGCATTTCATATGGTACAGTTGAAATTACATGGCAGCCTCCAGTGTTCAGTCAAAGGGGATCTTATTGGTTTAAAGGATAGATCTACATTTGGACAATTTGGACAATTTTACTAGATCGCTTTAAAAAACATTGAATATTTCCATTATTAGTGATACCCAAGCGGACAGAAGTGACAGGAATTATGCACTCATCAGTTACAGTAAGCGACAATGTGAAGGTCTCGTTTAATAATAGTCTGGAAATATGTCAGGACAAAAATAACATTAATTAGATAAAGAAAAAAACAGAAGACTTGGAAATCAAACAAAACGTTGACAGGTGAAAACAGTTCTAACTAGATATTTTGCCTTTTTATTTTGCCCGAGTTGGTCCCACTGCTTCTGCTATTACTGCGTAAACATATAAAAAATAGACGCAAAAGAAAGGTATTTTAAGAAACACCTTGGAATGATAGCGGATGTGCCTAATACTACACCTCAGAGCTCCCTCGATCGGTCCCACCTGTGCACAAACATGTAATGTAGTTGAGTTCACATAGTGACATTCATTATCAAGGGCAGAAGGAGGAAGGAAATAGGCACAAATGTATGATGTCCTCGGGGGCAGCTCAGGGGGGTGTTTCACAAAGTTTCTAAGTAGAACTCGACTCTAAGTAGAACTCACCTCTAAGTAGAACTCACAGACCTGTCTAAGTTGGACCTGTCAATTATGGAGAGCCGTTCATTAATTTTTTTGGGTCAAATTGTTGAAATTGTTTGTTTGAAAAGGCATACAGTTTGATAAAAATCAGTTATATTTGTTATCAAATCAAGGAGCCATGAAATAATTGATAGATACTTTTTGCTGGATATTTAAAATACTTGTACTTTTTAAGGTTTTGAATACAGTGTATGTTTTATTCCAAGACTACACTTGGCTGGCCATAATTGCTAGGTCCAACTTAGAGTTAATTTCATCTTTGAATGTTTGTGAAAAAAATGCTAAACACTTTATTATCCTTGCTTGAGGCAAAACACAACCACAACAAAAAAAGCTAATATTACTCACTGACTTGATGAGAAAGATCTACATAGCATTAAATGCTTGTAATATTGTTATCAGTTTGCCATATTTTTGTGGAGAATGGCTAATAAACGTGATTCATAGCACATAGACATACATGTATCCCTATGCAATTTTATCAAAGGAATCCCCATGCTACATGTAGGGGCGAAAAGCTGCACAAAAAAAAAGAATAACAAAAATAACCTCATTGATTTGTTGACAAAGATTTGCCTTTGCTGTTGTTAATGTTCCCCTCTGTTGAATATAAACGATGGCGTGTGGTCGTATTCGGTTTACCGAGTCAAGCGCGCAAATAAAGTCGGGATAAATAGTTTTGTTTACCGTACGCACTATTATACTCTGACTCTGTGCACTTCACAACTATTGATTCGTACTTGTGTATGATTCTACAACAGGGGATGATAAAGGCATCGTGTGCACATTTCTGCTGTTCAGAGGAATTTCACCAGGTATTAAGCATACTTTGTAGTAAACAGCGTGATTGCTTGATATTAAACCAATATATTTTGTAGGAGTTACATGTACTGAACACTGGACAGTTTATTTATTAAGGATAACAGTTTCTGCAGTTTGTTGTGAAGGTTTGTATAATTACTTATAAACTGGAAAGCATTGCTGAGGGGTTCACATTGAGCTTGCGAGGTTTCGTGTTCAAGAAACCAAACTTTGTTTAAAATTATATACATGTACGTTCGGTTTGCGGTTGCACTATGTGAGAAGGGAGGATTGGAGAGTCCGGAGCAGGACTGTTGTATTCTTTCTTGGATAGTCCTAAAAAGGACTAATGGTAGTCCTGGAAAGGACTGGTGGTAGTCCTGGAAAGGACTGATTGTAGTCCTGGAAAGGACTGTTGGTATTCTTTGAGCTTGTAGTACTCTCCTACCATCCAACCTCTCCTTAATAACTTTACCGGTGGTGTAGTTCTTAGCCGAACTACAAGCTCAAGAAAGAATACTACAGTCCTTTCCAGGACGACCACAGTCCGATTTAAGATGCCGATACTTTGTTTTGTTTGTGTTATAAATACCAACATTGATCTGTTTGTGTTAATATCTTGCCTGAGATTTTTATTCTGACGAGTCTGTTCGATTATTTTGAAGGTACTGTATTGCAAAACATGGATTACGAAAATGGTGCAGACGTCACCAACAACCAAGTCGACATTGCGTCCGCAGGAGAACAGATCACACGCCAATGCCGTATGAAGCTATGACGGAAGCTTAACCATTTTCTTACATCAATTGGTTGATTGTGAATACAAGAACCATCTTTCGTACATGAACTGCACTAACAAAATACGAATTAATACAAAAGTTTGATTGCTGCGAACAACCAAGTCATCGCCACATTTGACTGAAAATTAATTGCACTATGCCTGAAACTCTTCTTCTTCTTTTCTTACATCATTTGTTTGACAGTGAATACTTCTTAAACATTAATTGTTTTACCCTTTTTTCTCACAGGAACCACAATAACAAATATGGATTACGACAATGGCCCCATCGTCACCAACAACCAGGTCAACATCTCGCACCCGACCGAGAACGGAGGAACGCACGCCGACGTCCCGCGGCTCGTCGACGAGTTGCGCTTCGCGGCGGAGCGGGCCATTGAGGGTGGGGAGGAGAATTTGCTGAGGGACCGGGTGGAGGAATCCACGAGGCAGTACATCATCAGGCTACTTGCGGATAAAGAAAAAAAGGTAAATTATCATAAATTTGTATTTATTGCACTCAATTTTCTATGTTACCTTTCTAATGGGGGTAGCCCCACTGCAGCGTATCTCATTCCCTTTCCCATCTGACCAAAATGTGGCAAAATGGTAATTTTTCGTGCAGAATTTGAACTATTTGTGTCCCATATGACCCAAAAGTATGCCCCCAGCATCCGCCTAGTACCCTTCCGTGCGTTTCGTCCAGTTGTTACGTTGCAATCGGTTTGATGTTGGGGTGTTTCACACAAAACGGAGCCGAAACTAGTATACTTAAATCCTATTAGTCCATTCCGAACTTGGTCCGCATCATTTCGTTTGCTGCCAGTTATGTGCTAGTACCTTACGGATGTCAAACAAATAGGAAACAGGAGGAGTGGTGCTACAGTGGGACTAGGCCTTTAAAAGGAGTGTCCGTATTTTGCAAGCCAAATTTCAAAAGTTGCAAGGTTATTGTCTTATATAAAAGAAAATGTAATTTAACAGCTTGCCTGAAAAAGTTAGAGCTTCCATTCTCCTTTTTGGGGAGTTATTGATAGACCTCAAAATAAATTTTGCGACACAACGCGTTTTATCATGCATAACGGGTCTTAACCCGTGAAAATTTTTGCTCACAATAGCTGCCGGCACGTTCCGGGTTGTGTGTGACCCCTACGTGATCCGCGCACAGATTGTGATCGAACAACGGTGTAAGCGAATACTAAACAAAATAACTAAGACTCGCTATTAAAACTGACTACAGTTGTGTGTTCTTCATTTATGAGACCTTTTCTATGGCAAACCTTTAAAAATGTCGGTTTCACAATACCTTTACAATAATAAACTTGTACAATATTGTTGTAATATTATGCTAAATCAGTTAAACGCATTTATTGGCCAATATATAGTTCGATGAAGGGATGATTTCTACACATTCGTTTTTCATTCGTAGAATCCAAATTACCTGGTTGTTCGATCTGAAATTGTGTGTGTACGTACATGTATGTTACATTCAATTCCTCCGTCTACTGGAAATGGTTCAGAAGATTTGTAAAAGGCGGACTCTCCCTTTAAGAGGCAGCATCATCAAGGGCTTTTCGACTGCAATGCCACTAGTGACTACAGTATGTGGACTGGGGCATACATGCTGAACATGAACAACACATTTAGCCTTGATATTTATCCCATGTCATGGCTGGCTGTAGTAAATGAGGAAGTGTCTCATTAATTTGTCTGCTAAGTATGAATTGCTACTGACTCCCAAGGTCCCCTTCTAAAGATGTAGCGTGCCAAATTTCTTTGAGCAGCTAACGTAGCAATTTTTTTGAGGTGAGATATAATTACGATGTACATGAGTGTAATTTCCAATACCTTCTTGGTAATACACGTGTTTTTAATAATACAGTTGAACCTGTATTAGTCAGGGCTCAACAATAGCACTTGCCCGCTTGCCCGGGGGGCAAGTAAAAATTAGTGTTGGGGAAGTCAAATAGCTTGCTTGCCTGATCTGGCAACTAAATAATTGTTCAACAATAAGAGAACAATGCAATTATTATATCTAGGGATAATCTCATCTAGAAGTAATAGAGGGCAAGTCAATTTTATATTGGGGGCAAGTTAAATTTGTTTGGAGGCTTGATGTATTGAACATCTGAAGAGGACAACAAATGTGACCACTAAATAAGGAATTGTTAAATTAATTTGTCTTCTACAGTAAGTATAAATTGGTAACCTGAATTTCTGATTGACATCTTGAATACCATGCTGTGAAATTGCCAATCGTTTTAACACTATTTGAGAGAGAATACGGGCTCCAAATTTGCAAGACTGAATTATTATTTACACATTTTTATTATACCTAATAGTGTTAATTTAAGGCATTTCTCACTTTGAGAATACATGTACTTCCAATTGACAAACTTTGGGGGCAAGTAAATATTGTGAAGGAAAACTCTCAGGAAATGGCCCTGAGAATTTATTCAGCCAGTTTTGAACTTTTGACACAACTGACATTTCTATTGTGTGTCTCTTGTTATTTTTATCCGCCTTTGTCATTGTAGTGTGGTAATGCATGTAATGCCCGGCGCAGACAGAGCCGACTCGACTGGTTGTCATTCCGATCGGCTCAGTTTTCAGTGCCTCGCGACACACATTTTGCCAGTCGAGAGACAGTCGGATGCCAGTTGGGGCCGATTCAACATGATAAATCTGCTCCGACCGACCGGGCCCAACTCTAGCCTGATTGAAACCAGTCGGATCGGGTCGAGTCGGCTCTGTCTGCGCCGGGCTTAAGGGCTGTTCTCAGTTTTGCCAGGGCTGCAAATAAAGAGTATGAATTGTTTCCTATGATGTCAGTTTGGTTCAACAGGAAAATGTGTCAAAAGTTCATGATTTTCTCTCTCCTTTTTGCCTCATTCTGAACACAAAATAATATAGTATGCTAGATATTTTCCATATTTGAGAATTAAGCTGATGTACTTATACTGTAGATTCGAATTCCCCATTCATGCAGTATTAATAAATACAGGATCCACCAGGTTCCTGTAGGCAACGGGTTCAAAGTCGATTACATGGGTAATTAGTAAATTAGTGTCGGGAAAGTAAAATTTCATAAATTGTCTATTTTGCTTGCCCGATCGGGCAACTAAATAATTGTTCAAAAATTCATATGTTAATCTCATCTAGACGTAAGAGGGCAAGTACAATTTTTAAAAGGATGATTTTACTTGCCCGAACGGGCCAGTACAGAAAAAAAAGTTAGTGTGGAGGCTTGCATAATATATTAAAACTACATTATAAAGCAAGCCTCCACACTAACTTTTTTCCTTACTGGCCCATTCGGGCAAGTAACATCACAACTTTTCAAATTTTACTTGCCCCAAACAGAAAGTTTACTTGCCCGCTTATGAATTCTAGATGAGATTTAAACCTAAGGAATTACATTAATTCTCTCGTTGAACAATTACATGTATTTAGTTGCCCGATCGGACGAGCAAATTAGACAAAATTAAATTCTACTTGCCCGATACAAATTTTTACTTGCCCCGGGCAAGCGGGCAAGTGCTAGTGTCGAGCCCTGTATAAAGGGACTCTATCATACTGTACATAGTATTGTATAGATAAATCTGCTTGGTCCGTGTGGACCTTGTGAGTGTCTTGTTGGGCTTTCTAATTACAATATTTACAAACTCTCGATCTCCACTATAAATATTGACGGACCTTAAAACCTACATTTGGAGATCCTATTAAATCAGGTATTGCGATCAATAAGATTTATTTGTTCTGGCTATGATAAGTACAGTAAGATATTTTAAAGCACAATTAAGATAGTACACATGTTACATGTAAGTACACTCACTTCCCAATTTTTCCTCACAATATCTTCTCTTTTAAAAAAAAGATATAAGGGTTGACAATTTTGTTCAGAAATAGGGAAGTCTATAAACAAAAATACAACATTAGCAGTTCTTCTACATGTAGCTGAATATTATCATTGCAAGAAAACATGAATAAATATCGTAATCATAACCAATTCCTTCCCCTAGAACAAATTTATCTGGGATGAATAATACAATGTACACATTTCTAACGAGAGAAATGCATCTAGTTATCATTCAAAAAGAGCCGTTAAAACGTAAGATTGCGCTCTCTAAACACTCATCGGTTTCAACCATTTTGAATAAAATATTGCGCATGGGATGTTTTGTTGAAATAGTGATTAGATAGAGAAATAACCAACAACTATTTAAATACCTATTTTGTAACTTTTTGAAAAGAGGAAGCATTTTTTTAACGGCTGGTTCAAAATTCTCTAATAAACCTGGGGCCCCAGCTTTATTACAAATTGTTATATTTATGGATATTTCAGCCGTCTCTGAACCGATTTTGATCAAACAAAGATGATTTTATTATTTAAATATTATGCTCTTTCAAATTTTACACTCAGTTTTTCATTACCTCACAAAAAAAAAAGTAGTCTAACAAAACTCAACTATCCCTTTAAGATGTACAGGTACTGCTGAATTCTGTACAAAGTTGTGTACAGATTTGAATACCAACTATTTCTGGACCCGCACTGACCTGGCAATGTTTATAATATCTGACATCACCAAATAATCTGTCCGTCAATACATCACGAGTGTGGGTCAGAACGTTCAGTCAGTTACATACCAGTGGGCAAAATTCTGATGGACTGATGGACAAGTGAACGTCCTTTCAATGGGGAAAACAAAAAGAGTAATATTTGATTTACAGCCTACAGTGATTGATTTACACATAAATAAGGTAGCCAATACTACATGATAAACACATGACTTTCCAATAAATTAGTTAGAATTGAACTTACAATTTATAGACAAATCATAATTTTCTTTATATTATCAATCACTTTAAACCAACTGCTTTCCAAATCCGTCTTTGTAACAGAGCAACTGATTCTTTCATCAAATTATCACTTTAATACAAAGTTTTACCACTTTCTGCTTTCTAAAATGATTGTTGGTATAAAGTGTTCAAAGGGTTTTTTTTAAACAAATTCGGGATTCAAATAAAAATACAAACACCTTTTCCTTGTGTATACATTGTGTGAATCTACCTTTGATGTTCACTGGTCAATAGGACAGTTTGTGCAAAGGACATGCTAAAATCAAGGCAGTGACCAGTAACAGTATACATTGAGTGGTCAGTGGCCTAGATAAAAGGGAAGCCGATCGATGCCCGAACTGCAGAGTTAATTGCGCTGACCGTGTCCCATTATCACCACTTGCCAATTGACCGAGACCAGCTCAGATTTGATATATAGGAATCAAAACCTTGTTCCAGTTTCAGAGATTTTGTCCCATTTACTTTATATCCCATCATAGGATTTGGCCATTTAAAGTTAAGTACTTCTACTGTATTTCTTTATTTAACTCTACATGTACATGTAGGTAATAGCAATTCTGTGCGTAAATCCCTTGAAATCGCGGAATCGTTAACGGATCACTATCTAGTGATTGCTTTTATTGCTAAACACTATTAAATGGAGTCTGTGAATTTATATATCTAAATGGTTGTTTGATAGTGATAGGGAATTAAGTGAAAAGTCAGCACCAAATAATTCCAATAGTTTGTATGCAGTAAAAGTTTACAGAAAAAGGGTAAATACACATGTACATTGTACACACAGTATACACATTGATCATGCAACAATACAAACAGTCGCAGGTTGAACAAAAAAGAAATGACATAATGTATACAGTACACGCCTCCACAGTAACTTTTTTGCACGTTTGGGCAAGTAGAATCACAAATTTTATATTAACATTTTACTTGCCAAAACATTTAACAAAATTACTTGCCCGCTTATTTCTAAATTATGAAATTTACAGATAAGGAGTTACATTTTGCTTTTGTTTGTTGTTGAGTAGAAATATCAGTTGCCTAATGGGGCTGCCAATCAAACGTGATCATTGATTAAATATTACTTGCCCTACATAAATTTGTACTTGCCCTGGGCCACCTGTCTATAGCAACCAGTCTCTTTAGCAGCCAACAAAAGCGATTCCCTGCAAAGAAAAAATGGTTTGGAACCTGTCTACAGTGATCACTTTTCAAGTTTTCACTTATAATGTGGTCACTGTACACAGGTTTTGTCTGTATATTATGCCCGTATACTTGCCTACCAAAAAACGCACACTGTCAGGACACAAGCATTTCCCTGCTTGCCCAGGGCAAGTAAACAAATTGGTATCGGGCAAGTACAATGTTATAAATTGTCTGGTTTGCTTGCCCAATCAGGCAACTAAATAATTTTTCAACTAGAACAATGTAATTTAATACTTCTAAATATGAGGGCACGTAACTTTTATATTGGGGCAAGTATACACCTTTCAAATTTATGATTTTACGTGGCCAAACGGGCCAGTACAGAAACAAAAATAGTGTGGAGGCTTGCACTGTATGTAAATGTATGTACAGTATACACACAGAATGGTACCAAAAATACCCAAACCCTTTGCGGACTATCCTTTGGCCAGATGTTAAGTCAATGACATCATCGTTATGTCAAAGAATTGACAGACCAGAAACCGATACTGTATTAAAATACCAGTCATCCATGGGCATCTGATATGGGGTGTGCTCTATCGCTCATTTGGAACTGAAACTAGTTGAGCTGAATTAATGCTTACAATATCGTGGTGGACACATCCGTGTGTACATATTTATTTCAATGGCATTTTGATGGGTTAACATTTTTAGGCTATAGTCTGTGACTATTTTAGCTAAATAATAATGTTCAAGTTGGAGTGGGATGTACATGTACCATTCAAAGAAGAAAATCCATCTCTTTACCATTGAAATATTTATAAAGAGCTGGACACTAGCACTTGCTCGCTTGCCCGGGGCAAGTAAAAAATGATGTTGGGCAAGTAAAATGTAAAAAATGGCCTAGTTTGGTTGCCCCATCGGGTAACTAAATTATTGGTCAACTTGATGTATGATAGAATAATGTAATTCCTTTGGTTTAAATCTCATCTAGAAGTAAGCAGGAAAGTAAACATTCTGTTCGGGGCAAGTAAACTGTGAAAAGTTACCATTATACTTCCCCAAATGGGCCAGTAAGGAAAAAAAGTTAGTGTACCTAGGCTTGTTACATATAAGTCTTTGGCATATATTGTGTAAATGTAACTTGGTACATCACAGACAGACCCGAAACCAATACCATATTAACATACCAATCATGGCTGTCTAAGTAATATTATGAGTCTAGCTGCTTCGTTGGTCATTCAGAACCGATTCTAGCCATGCTGAACCCTTTTGTTGCTATTAAAGGGATCCAGTAACCATGTGCAAACAATTATGACTGGTTGATAAGATGTGTATTTTTGTGATCTGATATGATGTCCACTGAGTAATATGTGTGAACATTTCACGTTAAATGGATGTTATATGACCGAGTAATGAACAAAATGCAAAGTAAAATTTGCTTACTCATTGCACTGACTTTGTATACAGTTATAACTTTCCAGTGGATAATTACAAATCTAAACACTTCAATCGTAAATATCTTTTTAACGAAAGAGAAATGCAAAAAAAACAACAACAACCCGATCCATGTTTCTATTAATAATACCAATACAATGAGGTATGATAGAACCACTTGAGTTCTATGTTACTAGATCCCTTTAAAATGTAAGAACCTAAACAATAAACCATAAATAACAATGTGACTTGTACAGTGCTCTATACTGCCCGACAGGTCTGTACCATTTGAATTATTGAGTTATGAATTTACGTTAATACAATATTGACCACCTTATAATCCGATATACATATTTTATCATCATACAAATTACAATCTTAATGCAATGCTAGAAATGAACCTTTTTGCCTTCTGGCCCAGTCGGGCATGTAAAAACAAGATTGTTCAACTTTGAGTGGCCCAAAACCTAAATTTGGTGGCCCCAAACATAGAATATCATAACAAATTCTGTTAAATTTGGTTGCCCGAACGGGCCAGTAGAATTTAGGATCAATGAAATTTGGTGGCCCAGAGTTAATTTTTAGTGGCTCTGAGCCAGCGGGCCTACATGTATGCTAATTTCGAGCATTGCTTAATGTACAAGGAGATATGACTACAGCAAATAGAAAAATATCCTTCTGTAAAATTATTGTTTTAAAACATAAGCACCAACACAATCAACCATCTACATACAATTATGACTTGTAGAACTACAATGCAGTGTAAAGACATTTCTTTACCATTCTCATCTTTGTAGTACTACTGTACATGTAATTTACGCTAATAAAGTTTGAGCACCTGTAGCCGATATATTATATGTATCATCATATAATCTTACAAGGAAATACACATACATGTGTACAAGTCTGTACGTCTAATCTGTAGGACTTAGTTACAGCGCTCAGACTATAAATATCCCTCCATTAAATTATAGCACTGCATGTATCATGTATCATCACTGACTCTGACTCATATCTTTTGTGCTGGTAGTGGTACAACTACAAGGAATGTATTCAAGGTGTGCTTGAATGAACTTGGCATCGACCTTTGACATTTCATTTCTGATCAATGCAGTTTTTCAACTACAAAATAATTGAAATTGTAGTGCCATTTCACATTTGCCTTTTTGTTTTTTATTTTTATTTATTTATTTTTATTAAATAATTGAAAATTCATGAGCAATGAAAAATAGGCTTCACCGAGAATCAAAACCGAGATCTCCGGATCGCTAGACCGGTGCTCAACCATCGAGCCACAAAGACCCTTGAATGGGGGACATTTCCATGAAACCCTTTTCATTGCTCAAATATTCAGGAGCTATTTTAAACCGGGCACTAACCCAAGGATAATTAAACGCCTTTTCTAAAGAAAGAGCTTGGGATCACGCAAAGTGATGCAGCTTTTTATTAATTGAATTCAAGCATTTAAAGGAAACTGACTAGAAATATTTTAAATGATTGAAAATGAGCAAAGAGAAAAACAGGGCCCTGTTGCAGAAAGAGATATACAATCGATTGTAAGTTACAACTAAATGTGTTCTAAATGCGCAAATCTGATTGGTTGAAGCAAACAAATTTTCTGACTTACAATTAATCGTAACTTACAATCGATTGTATGATCTCTTTCTACAACGGGGTCCAGTACAGAGGCGTAGATTATCCACGTAATGTATTATGCCTCCATTAAATTGCAGCACAGCATGTATGATTGTATCATGACTGACTTTGACTCATGGCTGCTTGCTTGCTTGCTCTTCCATTTTCTCTATGCCAGGGTGAACTTGGGTTTGACCTTTGACCGGTTGTAGATTACACCCTGTGATGAATACCAGCTGGTTTCTTCGTGGACCCTCCCTGGTACTTAGTGGTAGTCTTAAGGGTCCATGGTTTCTGGAACACGAAGTATGCCTGAAATGCCTGTTTTTTCGTGCTGTGGCGTTTGAATGTATTGTAGTTGAGTCTGAGATAAGGAAGGGGGCTTTAAAGTCACTCTTTGTTCTTTAGGAGATCCTGATGTAATGTTTAACGTTTGGGAGCCCTGTAGAAACCATTTAGCTATCTTTAACCTTTGATAAATAATAGTTATCCGCAGTTTTAGCATCACTGAATGGAGAAGGCTCTGATCTACTGTACATTTACTACAAGATGTTACTTAAATATTATGTACATGCAGGTTTGGGCCTTTGGTCCAGGTTGTAAATCTTTCAACAGTTGGACTTGAAATATTTTGAGTGCTCTGTTCCTCTCTTTAGATAGATATATGTCAATTATAAGAAATTTAAAGTTCAACTAAAGATGTTTTTGCAACCACGGGCGTATAAAAATAGCCTGCATGTTTACATGTGAATATCACAACATGTTTAATGTACTGGCTTGTCTATATGGGCCTTAGATCTTATAAGTTACAAGTCTTTCAACAGTCGGACTTAACTTTGTTGGGGGAATATTTTGACTGTTCTGTACTTCTATCCCTGAAGAAGAATGTCTATTTTAAAAGTACAACTATGTTGGATACATCCTTAGGCAGTTTGTACTATGCATCATTTATACCTTGGCTTTATGAACATGTTCTTGCTAATGCTAGTCTTGGCCCTTGCACTTCTGCAGTCTATCTTTCACCAGTTGGACTTGGGAGTTATGTCGGGGGAAATATTTTGAGTGGGCTCTTCCGTCTTTACCCTGTAATGCACCCTAGCCAGCTGAAGATTATTTCCTATATATCTTCTATCCTGTTTCCTCTATCTTTTGATTCAGTTGCGATGGGAGAGGGGGGGGGGGGGGATGGGGAGCTATTCAGCTATTTTAGGCAGGGCTCGACACTCGCACTGGCCCAGGGCCAGTGAAATTGCACTTCAGGCCAGCAAAAATGTATAAAAGTAATACTTTGGTGGCCCGATCAGGCAAGCAGATTTTCAACTCGACGTTGACAAAATGAGAAAAATCTTGTTTTCTTCTATGTTATGCTTCATATATATAATCACAGGTTCGATCAGGAAAGGGTGATATTTTGAATAGTAACAAATTTACTCATGAAATAACATTTTGGGCCAGTAAATTTGTCTTTTGGGCCACCAAATAAGGGGGAAGAATTATTTCACTGGCCCGATGGGGCCACTGACAGAAAAGGTAAGTGTGGAGCCCTGTTTTAGGGTAAGGTAAGGCCATATGGCAGATTTTATGGTACATATATAGGTCGGACTAGGGTTTTTCCGACGATTCTATAGACTATACAGATCATTTCCTTTATCTTATTAATTCCTTGGCAGAACTTTTGTAAGTGTTCGACCTGTGTTGATTTTCAACACAGATGTTCACTGACACAATTCTGTAAGTTGGAGTACTAGCATTGATGATTGATCCCTGTAGATGTTTTCAGACAGAATTGTCCAACACATTGGATGTCTTGTCAGTTTTGTTTAGATATATATATTTAGTGTGTTATTTTGGACTAAGTTGATCCTACGTATACGGACGTGCATGTAAAAACAACATTTGATGCTCTATTGTATTTCCATATTTCAATTTTTTATTTGGGGGGGGGGGGGGGTGGAGGTAAGAGGGAAAGTTAAAGTGAAATTAGATCCTACCCAATATGATAACAACTTTCTGTATTTATTTACATTTCTATATTTTCTTTTTGTGGGGGTTGGGGAGGGGGGGGGGGGGGGGGGATGGAAGTATTAAAGTGAATTTGATCCTACCCAACAGATATACATAAACAATTGTCCGTATTTATTTTTGCATTTTGATATTATTGTTGTTGTGGGGATGGGCTTAAGTGAAATTGTATCCCACCCAACAGATATATAACAACTGTCTGTATTTATGTATATTTCTACCATTTCTTTTTGTAGGGGAGGGGGGGGGGGATAAAATGAACAAGTTAACTGTGATTCTAAAGTCCCTTTTCCCTTTTATTTTTGAGGAGGGGGGGGGGGGGGTGCTGTAGTGTAGCAGACTCCTTTTTGTACTATACATGTCTGAGGCTGACTCAAGTGGAGGGGGTGATTAGAAAAGTGGTGATCAACAAACTTACTCATGGCAAAGGAATTTCCCAGTCTTCTGTTACTTTTTGTACGGTCTGTCAAAACTCTAAACTAAATGGGGTCTCCCAAGTTCACGGAGGTATTTATGGCAGGCTGAATTGAGACTGACAGGCCCAGGGCAAAACAAGCTAGCAGTAGCAGTGCATATTTGTGCATGCACTGCGCAGAGTTTACAAGTATGCAAGTTCCGCGTGTACATACATGTAGTACATGTATCTGACTTTGAATTGGTGTTCATAAGCAGGGCTTTACACAAGCACCTGCCCAATTGCCCCGGGGCAAGTAAAAATTGATATCGGGCAAGTACAATTTCGAAGAAAAAAAATTAAAATTGATCAACGACAAGGGGAAAGTGCAATTTCTCACATGTAAATCTCATTTAGGAGTACTGCAGTACACGGGCAAGTAATTTTTCTCTTGGGGCAAGTTAAATGTGAAAATGTATGATTGTACTTGCCCGAACAGGCTAGTACAGAAAAATGTTAGTGTGGAGGCTTATAAGTACAATGTCTGTAGTATCGTGGACTTTACTTGAATGCAGTCAAACCCGAGTAGTGACTACGATGGGGAAATACACAAGTGACCACTATTTACCCTGATATACATGTAACAAGGTAGTTTTTATGGTCCCAAGAAGCTCGTTATAAGAAGGTTCAACTGTATTTCAAAGGGCAACAAAATACAACAGATTTAGGTAAAATTAGGTTTTTGAGGTAATTTGCCATGCAAAATCAATCATTCTTTCCCAGATAAAACTAAAGTTTTGTAAATTGTACAAATTGCCCCCCCCCCCCCTCCAAAAAAACCAAAATAACGGGGAGAACGTATTTCAAGCCAGACATAATTTCATGGTTATTTCAGAGTCCTTGAAGTTTCATTTCAATTTCCGATCGAATTACATTTAAATGGTCTAGATAATAAGATATCGGTAATAAGATAATGACATATAATAAGTACAATGCACTGTAATTCAATTCAAAGATAACTATTAAACAACAATTATATTTGAAAAAATAAGCTGGGATGTAAAACTGTCCATATTAATAAACATTATATTGTAAAAGTTATTATATTATGGAGACTTTTACTTTCGTTTAACAATAATTGAAATGAACGACTGTGATTAGGTTTTAATTTGATTTATGAATATGAAACTGAACCTAACCATCAGAACGTAATATATACAAATATATAGTTAAACCTGTGTTTAGTCAGCAGGGGAAAAAATATACGGGGGCGGCGGGCGAACTCGCCACCGAAATGCCAAAAAGAACCCTGAAAACAAAAAAAGAGCCCCTGAAAATTTTTTTAAATTTTAAATCACTTACAGCATTAGAGCTAAATAGTAGCCCCTGAAAGTAAAAAAAAAGATCCCCGGAAATTTGTAGCCCCCGAAAGTTGGATAAGTAGCCCCTGAAAACGTCCATAAAATTAGAAAGGGAGCCCCCAAAATAAAAATGTATTTTGTCCCTGATTTAGTGACCACCCAAGGGAAACAAGTATAGTGGCCACTGAAGACAGGTGACCTCTATAGACGGGTTCCATGATACTGTACAGTCAAACCTGTGTATTAGTGACGATCTAAAAAAAACTAGACAAGTTGTAATGTAGGTGACCAGTGCTATAAACAGGTTCCATGACATTTTTGGTTTACAATTCAGGGTGTCACTTTTGGTGGTCATTATTAGGCTGGTTGGTTGCTAAAGAGAGATTTGAAAGCAGAACTTGAAAGTAGAATATTGTGGTTGTGTGGGTACATTTGTATGTGTGTGTGTTTGTTGGGGGGGGGGGGGGGGGGGGGTGGAGTGGGGGTATAGACTCTTTATACTCTTTTATATCGTACTTTATACTGATTTCAAAACTGATTTCCAGTTGGTATACTTTACACTTACAGCCTTTTTGATAATATAGACTTTCCCTTTTGACCTTTCAAACTGCTTTACACAGTGATATAAAAAGCTAGTCTAAAAAGTGTCAAAAAAGTTTGTTCTATAGGAATTTCACTTATTTTACCACATGCAAATCAGAGTTGGAGTTTAGCCTAATTTGTACATGAAATGGCTGGCTTATTCAGGTTATCAACAACTGGGAGGCATTTTGAGGTTTAGGGCCAAGTTTGGCAGATCTATGATTTCTTTTCCAGGTGCCCACTCAGGGGTCAATACCAAGTCAGATAAACCAGCCTTGTTTACATGTGTGTAGGTGTGTCTATCAACCGACTTCCTTACACATTTGTATTGTTTCTGATCTTGTGTTATGGTATATGTAGTCAACGCTCGACATTAACGCTTGCCCGATTGCCCGGGGCAAGTAAAAATTCTTGTCGGGCAAGTAAAATGTCATAAATGGTCTATGTTAGTTGCCCGATCGGGCAACTATAAAACTACACAACTACGGAAATAATTCCGACTTATTTATCGTCCGTCGGAGTTATAAATTAGCGCAAATTACGGCACTCATTTCGACTGTTTTTCGTCCGCGATTAAGCTTTAAAACTTATAAAAAGCCGCATTTTCTCGAAGCGCATTATCGTAACTTTGTTCGCTAATTTTAAGAAGATGATAACGATATTTCCAGATTAGTTTGACATCGCTTTATCGGCAATCATTTTGAAATTGCCTGCTCTCATTTTGCGATGATGAAAACGAAGTTTCAGATTTCTTTTGCGTCATATTCTCGTAGCGCATTATCGTAACTTTGTTCGCTAATTTCAAGAAGATGATAACGATATTTCCAGATTAGTTTGACATCGCTTTATCGGCAATCATTTTGATATTGCCTGCTCTTATTTTGCGATGATGAAAACGAAGTTTCAGATTTCTTTTGCGTCATATTCTCGTAGCGCATTATCGTAACTTTGTTCGCTAATTTCAAGAAGATGATAACGATATATCCAGATTAGTTTGACATCGCTTTATCAGCAATCATTTTGATATTGCCTGCTCTTATTTTGCGATGATGAAAACGAAGTTTCAGAATTCCTTTGCGTCATATTCTCGTAGCGCATTATCGTAACTTTGTTCGCTAATTTCAAGAAGATGATAACGATATTTCCAGATTAGTTTGACATCGCTTTATCGGCAATCATTTTGATATTGCCTGCTCTTGTTTTGCGATGATGAAAACGAAGTTTCAGATTTATTTTGCGTCATATTCTCGAAGCGCATTATTGTAACTTTGTTCGCTAATTTCAAGAAGATGATAACGATATTTCCAGATTAACATCGCTTTATCGGCAATCATTTTGAAATTGCCTGCTCTCATTTTGCGATGATGAAAACGAAGTTTCAGATTTATTTTGCGTCATATTCTCGAAGCGCATTATCGTAACTTTGTTCGCTAATTTCAAGAAGATGATAACGATATTTCCAGATTAGTTTGACATCGCTTTATCGGCAATCATTTTTATATTGCCTGCTCTTATTTTGCGATGATGAAAACGAAGTTTCAGATTTATTTTGCGTCATATTCTCGAAGCGCATTATTGTAACTTTGTTCGCTAATTTCAAAAAGATGATAACGATATTTCCAGATTAGTTTGACATCGCTTTATCGGCAATCATTTTGAAATTGCCTGCTCTCATTTTGCGATGATAAAAGTCATAAAACTGATGTTTTTAGTAGTCCGGCAGACAATACATGTCATGAGTCGACATAAATGCCGTGATTTTATACCGTTTTCGTTCTCAAATAGAAGTCAAAAACGTTTTGAATATTAGTCAATAAAAATTATCATCGTCATCATGCTTATTTAATAAGTCCGACAGAAGACAAATCAGTCGAAATGAATGCCAAAATGTTACTGATTGCGTTATCCAAATGATGCGAAAACATTTTGATTATTACTTAATATAATCATCATTGAAAGTAAGCTTATTTAATAAGTCCGACAGACGATAAATGAGACGAAATAAATGCCAGAATGTTACTGATTGCTGTAATTTTACCAATGGGGTTCTCAAAATGTAGCGAAAACGTATTTCTTCAGACCTCAGTAACTTATAACATGAAATTATCATATATTTGTAAGAACATGATAATTGTTATGTTTTTCTTTGTTTTTCATTTTCGGGCAAGTAAGTTTTCTATTCGGGCAAGTAAAATTTGAAAAAACCTGATTTTACTTGCCCGACTGGGCAAGTGGAAAAAAAAGTTAGTGTGGAGCATTGATGTAGTAAAGGCTGCATATTTGTTGTCACATTGTTTATAGTGAGAGACTTTAAAGTAAAAACAAAAAAAGGTAATTACACATTGATTATCATTTTTCAAACATATACACATGGGCTGAGGGTGACTTTGCCCCCTAATTTTCAAAATAGCACCCTGAAATGAGTAGGTAGCCCCTAACAATTACCATAGGGTATTATGGGGAATATTTTGTGATATCCATAAGTTTGAAAAAGTAGCCCCCTAAAATTACAAACAAATTCTTTCTTTGATTGTGCATACATTTCAGTTTATCTTCATACAAATTTGTTGATGCATACATTCATTGCAAGTTTACCATTAGACTTTGACAATAATTAAACAATGATAAACAAACAATCAAGAACAAAACAAAATAAAAACACACACAACAAGAGAACAAATGCAGTATAATAAGTATGTTTTACAGTGTAAGCCTCTAAGCGATCTTATGACTAATAAATCATAAATAATGACAGAAACATGAATTGTAAAACATATTTGCAGCATGTTTCATAGCTGACCAAACTTGCAAGTAAAGGCCCGGTCACATTTGCGAAATCAAATTTTCCGGTGGTGAACGTCGTCTCCATTGCTTCATGCTCAAAACATACCATCGGATAGAACAACGTGCATCGCCTGACAAGGAACAATCAAGAAACGCATACAAATGGAGACGAACGGATTGAAAATTTTACTCTCCATCGGGCATCCGTTAAGCTGTGTCCGGTGATATGTGACCAGGCCTTAAACAGTGCAGGCATTGTTCACCTGACAGCTTGTAAAATCTTCTGCATACTTGTGTTGTAAATTTCATATTATTCACCACCATAATACCATTACATGTACACTCTGGAATGCAAGGATTGTGAGATATGTCATTAGTCTTGTAATATTTCACTGACAAATCTCTTGTCAACACTTAACCTGGGATTTGAGGCAAACAGGGTTGATAAACTGGTGTTTTTTTCCCCTTGTTTGTTAGAAACTAGATAGAGTGTCTATTAAACTTGCAGTATAATTTTAATTGGTTATTTTACTTTTTGATCACTGGTAAAAAGGTGCACACCATCTCTAGTTCATATTTAAAAATAAGTTTACATGGGGCCCGTTGCAGAAAGAGATACAATCGATTGTAAGTTACAATTACATAAGTCAGATCATGTGTTCTGAATGCGCAAATCTGATTGGTTGAAACACGCAAATTTGCTGACTTACAATCTTACAATCGAATGTATCTCTTTCTGCAATGGGGCCCTGGTCGTGTTAATAAAGCTATGTACATGTACAGCAATATTGGCAGAATTTGATTTTAAGCAAGAAAAAGTAATGTGTCAAGAAGTGTTGATTCGTAACATGTTCAAATGATCAAATCATATTGTTATGTACAGTCTCTCTTGAACAAAATAAATCCCCTCATGATGGCATAAATTAAATGAAAACATTGTGATAAAAAGTGTAAAATAAGCTTGGAAACGCCTCACCAATCACTCATAAACAACCTACCAACTGAGTCTAAATGACGCTAAAAAAACTATTAAACTTTGCACTCTGAATTTCAAAGTAGCCATAATTTTCACTTGCTGCTACCGTGCTTCGAATATCAATCGTTTGTTTCATGTTCTTGTCCGTATGTCTTTTGTTGCTCCTTAAAGTTCATGAATCTAATTATTTCCTCATGTTCATCTTTCACAACCAGCACATAAATATTAAATGACTTAGTATGAGTTATAATGGTTTACAAAATAGCCTGCTATTCAGGCAGATAGGCTTTGTATCACGTATCTGCATTCAAAATATAACAAACAAATGAGAAAAAAATGTATTATTGAGTGCTAAGGAGGAGAGGACAGAAGGAACAAATAACAAATTCTTTGCTGTCAACAAAGTTTGACTTAAATTGTTTCATATTGAAGTCTATCGTTCCAACAGAATAATGTCACGTTCGTTTTTTTTTTTTTACCGTATTTATTGTTCTAAACAACTTGTCCTTTCATTTGGGCTTGGGTTAGAACTGACTGATTGCCTTCTTATCTTAGCAACTGCTTTGTCATAAATGTTTAACTTTGTTTAACTTGCCTGACATAATTGCGTTCTGTGATGTCACAATGTCACATATCCATACTCTTTTATTATACACATTGTATGATGTGGTAGTCTACTAAATGTCTTTCTGTAAAAAAGTCTTGAATGTAACCTAGCAAGTTGAAAGTGCTGCTCATTAAAGGTCTAGTAACAGCGTGATACTGCGATTTGAGGTCATAACACCCAGGTCATTTGTGGATGATTATACAAAATATGATATTAAGTTTCAATAGATATAAATAGTACTATTAAATAGATATAGAAAAATTATCAGAAAGTCTTGAACATAACCTAGCAAGTCGAAAGTGTTGCTCATTAAAGGTGTAGTAACCGCATGATACCTGCAATATGAGCTCATAACACACAGGTCATTTGTGGATAATTATCATACTTATGATATTATATTTCAGACGTCAGACATGTATACTATAAAAAGGAATGCAGAAATGTATATATCTTTATAATAAAAAAAAAGTGCAACATCATTTGAAATTTATGTGACGTCATGTTTTAGACCCATCGGAAGTATGAAATACAATGCAGACATAAAACAGCAACAAAAACAAACACATATTAACCCAGACATGTACAAAAAAAATTAAAAAATTAATGCCTACTGTATAGTTCTAAATACTTACAAAATTAAACCAAAGGATAAAATAAGAAACATATCAAATAGACAAAAAGTTAAAACCAAACCAAACAAAGTTGTGAATATTTAAAAGGAAAATGTCTCATAATTCAGCATCCTCTCACTATAAATGGAGTGGTAAGATTGGTAGAGCACATGCCTTCCAATCATGAGGTCCTGAGTTTGAACCCAGAGTATGCCCACCACATTTTTCCTTCAGCAAGACAATTTATCCACATTTGCGGATCTCTGCCCAGGTGTAAAGCGCTTAGAGATGACTATCAATCATATTAGGAGCTATATAAATCAAGTATATTATTATCATTATCACACATTTTGATTCCAAGTTTCTTATATTTTGTTCAGTAGAATAATAACCATTTAAAAAAAATCTAACAATCGTATATTTTCCTTCATATATACTTTCAGGAGATCACCAATGAAACAGGATCAAATGACAAAATCAAGAGGCTTGAAAGTGACAAAGAAAGTCTACAGTTCCAGGTAAGCTTGAGCCAGGGAACAATTTCGTTTTTCACGAGGGCCATTTTTTTAATTTTAAAGAGAGTAAACTTGTCGCCGTGAAAATGTTTATGAGGGCTTTTTTGGGGCTCACAGGGGCTATTCTTGACTTGTAATTTTTTTGTTCCTTTTGTTTTATATTTATTGTTCTCCGAGATCCCATCCTGTACTGAAAACAAAAAGCATTCTCGGTCGAAACTTGAGAACATTGCATGGGACTAACTAAGATATGATATTTTGCAGAGGGCAGAGGGCGACTTTGTTCAACCATTGCATTCTTTTTTGCTCTCCCCCCCCCCCCCCCCCCCCATTCTCTATACAAAATATTACTTAAAGCGCCCTCTAATAAAAACTTATCTACCCCTTTTAAGTTGCCGCCATTATTACTTGGCCATATAATGTCCATTTATCCTGAAATTTTCACACAACACCCAGTGGACATGTAACAACAGTTTACATTGTATCAACCACTCATCACTTTGTGCACATGTCAACAAAGTTACTAGATCCCTTTAAAAAAATCTCTAATTTTGATTTTGATTTAAAAAAATTTGTTTTGCTTTCAGGTGAATGTGCTGACAGACCAGCTGGAAGTACAGACTGAAAAGGTGGACGAATTGGAGGTGGCCATCGCCAAGCAGAGTCGACAACTCAACAATGCAGAGACCAAGTTATTACAGGTGATTATTATTTTCCAGTTGAACAAATTTTTGTTGAAGGACTAACTGCGATGAGCCACCAAATAGGGTACTCTGTAGCTCAGTTGGTTAGGTCAATGGTCTAGTGATACCAGCCGGAGGTACGGATTGTAAAGGTGGACGAATTGGAGGTGGCCATCGCCAAGCAGAGTCGACAACTCAACAATGCAAGCAACCAAGTTATTACAGGTTATAGTCCTCAGTCTCTGGACCAATTATCTTCTTGCTAGTGTCATTCAGTAAATTTGTTTGATGCAGTCCCATGTATAGTGTTCCATGTTGTATTCTAAGCAAGTTTTAAAAAGTTACAAATTGTCCTGGGAAAGGGGTATCATGATTTATTTTATTTACTTCATAGACTAATATTGAACATTGATTAAGCAATACGTTAACTCTTCATTTGCCGTATTTCATTTATATCCATAAATAAGCAGAGGTTATCACTCAACAACACAAAGACTAAACCACTGAAGGTGAGGTTAATCTCGTTCAAAAATATTTTGGTTTAATTGGGTAGTTTGGTAGCACCTCATTCTACATACTCGTTAATGCATCAAGTTTTAAACTCACAGGCCCGAATTCTCATCAGTCGCTCAACTTTAGTCCGGCCTAAAAAGACATACACTGCCAGTAACCAGTTAAAGTGCTTTGCACCTTTGGACCCATTGATTGCTATTCACCACTGGAGATATTCTAATTGTTTCCTTTCATTATCCAGTCAATCCCTTGAGTTCTGCTTACACATGTAGGCATCAGGACAATGGGCCGCTTGAAATTCAAGTCATAGTCGGTCATCAGCCAAATTGCATCCTGGATCATCCAGGACATTGTATTACTGGTGACCAGTTAGACTATTACTGAAATGGCAAGCAGCCCTTTGTCCTAATTCCTAAGCAGAACTAGAGGGATTTGCTGGATAATAAAAGGAAACAATAAGAATATCTCTGGTGGCAAATGGCAACAATCAATGAGTCTGTAGGTGCAAAATGGTTACGGGTAGTCTTTGTCTTTTTAGGCCGGACTAAAGTTGAGCCACTGATGAGAATTCGGTCCTCTAACTTTATTTCCAATTCCAATAATGATTAAAAGCAGTATGGAGAAACAAAATACCAATAGATAGTTACAACAAATTTGTTTACTGAATTACATACATGTAGCAAGCACTTCTAACAGACCATCAATTTATAGTGAACTATTTCGAGTTGCAAGGTGAGAATCCTCTTGCTGTATAACATACCCTTTTTTTATTTAAAGATATTTTAGCACCTTCCTTTGTCAAACTTTGTATGTTCTTTTGTAATGAAAAATTACAGATAAATTTGATGAAAAGCTCACCCTCTCTCTATTTCTACAATGTATCTCTCTCTTTAACCATTCCTTTCATCAAGCTCTGTATTAAGAAAAAGTTTAAATGTTAAGCAAGAAATTTGCATGGAACTTACAAAGATTCTGTTCTTCTAAAATAGGACAGTCCTTCCCGTTCTTGATTTCTTTAAAAAAAAATTCTTCATATTAAATCCATTCTTTTTATTTAGAAACTTGTATTTTGCTAATTGGCATGAAGCCAGTAGAAGTCTCTTGAATATATATGAAGCTAGTCTATTTGTTCTTATAAAGGGTCATTCATTTTCCTTATTTCCACATAAATGTTCTTAAGTTTTCTGTTAAACCAATGAATGAATAGATATTTATTATTAGAATGAATGAAAATTATTATGAAACTAGTATTTTTCTGTAAGCGCTAGTTGGCACGAAGCCAGTGAAACTCTTTTGAATATAAAGCTAGTTATTTTTTATTCTGATCAAGGGTCATTCTCTTTCTTTATTTCTAATTAATGTTCTTAAAAGTTTCCCTTTTCATCTTATGAATGAATGGTAATTGCTTATGAAACTAGCATTTTGCTTTAGTTGCTAGTTGGCTCAAAGCCAGTGAAACGATCTTAAATATAAACATAGTCGATGTTAATTCTGACCAAGGGTCGTTGAACTGTCTTTTCCTTTCTTAATTTCTACTAACATGTTCTTAAAAATTCCCTTTTTCATCTTATTAGTATAAATGAAAATTTGTATGAAACTAGTATTTTACTAGTGAAAGTCTGAAATACCGTATCAAGCTAGTCAGTTTTATTCTGAGTTTCTAACCAAGGGTCAATAGCTTTCAACTGTTTCTACCTTAAATGTTCTCAAGATTACCTTTTATGTTATGAATGAACAGATAAGAAGGAATGATAATTATTACAAAACAAAACTAGTATTTTCCTAATTGGCACATGATGAATGATTTAAACAAATTATTATGAAACTAGTACATGTTCCTGTAAAGGCTAGATGGCACATAACCAGCAGAATTCTCTTGACAATATGTTTTATTCTTTCCTTGTCTGTTCACTCTTTCCAATAATTGAGTTTTGGTTTCACTTCTAAAGAAAACAAACTTTGTGTAAGAATGCAGAATGAAAGTCATAAATCCTTCTAGTTTTCTCCTCTCATTTAGTTCTAATGACACTTGTGATTCGGCACTATATCAAGTTTTCAGTTTTGATTAAATTTCTTTATATCCCTTTGATTTCATCTCGTTTTGAATTTCCCCTCAAAATAGCGGAATGAAAATAAATAAAAGTGATGCCAAACTAGAACTACATGCAGTTAGTAATTCGGTGTGATTGAGTATTTCTCTTGCCTCGTCGCTCGTGTTTTAAAATTATCTGGAAGGCATCGACCTTTTAAAAGAAAGAATGGAAATGATGACGCTTCATGAAGTTTTTGTTTTCTTCTCTTTTTGAAATGAGTTTTTGCAGAGATAAATGATTGAATAAGAATGATGTAAACTACATTGTATTCTGTCTCTTGTTTAGTTAGCAGGAATATGAGATTCACTATGATTTTGGACAGATACACAGACCTAAACATATTAGCCCAAATTCTCATCAGTGGCTCAACTTTAGTCCAGCCTAAAAAGACGTAGTCTACCAGTAACCAGTTAAACAGCTTTGCACCTCTGGACCCGTTGATTGTTGCTATTCGCAACCAGAGATGTTTTAATTGTTTCCTTTCATTATCCAGTCAATTCCTTGAGTTCTGCTTATAGGCATCAGGACAACGGGCCACTTAAATTTACAAGTCATAGTATCGTCGGTCATCAGCCAAACTGCGTCCTGGATCATCCAGGACATTGTATTACTGGTGAACGGTTTATTATCTATTACTGAAATGGCGAGCAGCCCTTTGTCTTAATTCTTAAACAGAACTAGAGGGATTGGCTGGATAACGAAAATAAACAATAAGAATATCTCTGGTGGCTAATAGCAACAATCAATGGCTCTACAGGTGCAAACTGGTTACTGGTAGTCTACAATGTATGTCTAATAGGCCAGGCTAGAGATGAGCCACTGAGAATTTGGCCATTATTGGTAATATCAGGGTCTACATTGTGCTCTCCCTCTCTTTCTTTATGTTTGTACAAATCTAAATGTTTGTTTCAAGCATTTTTACAATTTGATTTTTAAGTGTTTCTTTTATTTTATTTTCTAGGAATCTGAGATCCACTGCGAGCTGGAGCAGAGCCAACAGAACTATGCAATGGAGGCGTCACAACTCAAAGCAAGACTGGACGCGGTCGAAAACGAAACCCTGGTGGTCCGAGAAAGAGCAATAATGGCCGAGGTATAAAGTGATAAACATTTCTACTCTTTCTAAGAAAAGCAATGCTTCTCTTAGATCAAACAGAGAAGTGATTGAGTAATGGTTAACATTTCAGGATATTAATAGTACTTGAATGTTAGTATGCAATGGAGGGGGGGTTTAGCGGAAGAACTCTGGTGGTAAGAGAAATAGCGATAAGGGCTGAGGTGTTTGCATCCTAATTGTAACAAATACAATGTATTGTCAAAAATGTATACTTTACTAGTAAGGTGGTGGGTTAATCAATCTACATATTGATGATGATGGAAGTAAAATAGCTAAGGCAGTGCTCGAAATTAGCGTAGGCCCGCTGGACGGGGCCACTTAAAATTAGCTCCGGGCCACCAAATTTCATTGATCCTAAATTCTACTGGCCCGTTCAGGCAACCAAATTTAACAGAATTTTTTTGTTATATTTTTCTTTGTTTGGGGCCACCAGATTTAGGTTTCGGGCCACTCAAAATAAAACAATGTTGATTTGACTTGCCCGACTGGGCCACGAGGCAAAAAAAGGTTAATTTCTAGCATTGGCTATTAAAGGGGTGGAAGTGAACGAGCTAAAGCATGACTGATGTATTTTTATAATGAAGCTTTGGTTATGAGAGAAAGAGCAATACTGACCGAGGTACGTGTTGGTCCGTCGTGATTAATCACCCAATTGACCAGAGTTGATTAGCGGAAATACTAATTGTTAATTACTCGGTAATGGGTATTGATAAGGCATTTATATCAGTTGTGTATTGGAGGATGGTCGGGATGGTGGGAGGTGGAGGATGAAGAGGAAGAGGAGGATGAGGGGGTGGAAAGGAAGGAAGGAATGGAGGGAGTGAGGGATAGAAGTGGAAGGAAGGGGGAGGCAGAAGACGGGACGAAGGGGGCTGTTTTGTAATCACACAAGTTAACCTGATTATTTTTGAAAACTTTCTCAATGACAACGACGTTGATGGTGGTGATGATGGTGTTGATTATGTTGGTGCTGGTGGTGGTGGTGATGATGATAATGGTAATAGTGAAGATGATGATAGTAATGGTGGTAAACTAACGACGATGATGATGGCAATGGGGATGAAGATGACCATGATGATGAAGATGGTGATGTTGATGGGGATGATGAATGATGAATGATGGTAATGATGATGATGACGACGACGACTATTACGAAGATGATGATAATTATGATGGAGATGATGATGATTCACGATGATGATGGTGATTCCCTTTAATTCATCATTACAATTTGTTTGTTTTTAATCTCAGACCAAGATGGAAGAACAGCAGGAAGAGATGTCACAGCTGATTACCAAATACCAACAGACACAGGTAACCTTAATTCTAATTTTAATTTTTATCAGAAACTGTACAATTGAATATGCATGGGACTGGGCTACAGCTAGAAAAGTCAAAGAATGCAGTATCCATTAGAATAAGTCGTTAAGAATATGATTCAAAGTCTAAACAAATCAATTCCTCATGTGTATTCTAAACGCCTTTTCCAAATCTAAAATAAGCTGTAAAGTTATTCAGTAAAGATAATCAGTAGGTCTATATTGAAATCTTCAGCTTATTAATTTATATGTAATGAGAATGCAATTTAATGGTATACAGTACCTTCAGTTTTATTTTGTAGTAATACACTATTTCATTTGCAATAAAATGATAACTATCTGAGAAAATCTTTTCCCAGAAATTGTGTGAAACGTATGCTTGATTAACTAGCATAGTGCTGATGTAAACATCAATTTTCTAACAAGGAGATTTTTCTTTCTGCTTTGTCCCCCCCCCCCCCCCCCCCCCCAAAAAAAAAAAAATTAGACGTTGATTGTTGAGCTACAGGCTGAGTGTCACACATGGCAGGAGAAGTTTATGGAGACACAGGTAGGTAACCTTTATATACAGTCAAACCTGTCTATAGCAGCCTACCTGTCTATAGTGGCCCCCACAAGTAATCCCCTACAGTCAAACCTATCTTAGCCACCAAGAGTGATCCCCTACAATCAAACCTGTCTTTAATAGCCCCCACTTGTCTATAGCAGCCAACCTGTCTATGGTGGCCCCCACACGTGATCCCCTACAGTCAAACCTGTCATAACGACCACCTGTCCATGGCAGTCAACCTGTCTTTAGTGGCCACCATAAGTGATCCCCTGCACAGATGAGCAATATAATTTTAACCTGTTTAAATAGAGATCACCTGTATACAGTGGTCACTTTTCTTGCGCCCCTTTCTTGGTCAGTATAAACAGGTTTGACCGTACACTGTACTAGATCATTGACAGATAGACACTTTTTTTTTTTTATAGGGATGTGGTCTTTATAGACAGGTTGTTTCATAACATAATTTATCTTCAGTTGAGGGTGCTAAGTTACTTTTTGTATTCCAGGAAAAAACACTGTTTAGAAAGTTTGGAAGCCTTGTACAAATCCAATAAAGCTTTCTTTTATTTTTGATAAATATTCCCAGAATTAGAAATAATTATTACCTGGTAATTTGCAATCACGTAGAGGAGGATCCAACCTACAAGATGGTTGTACAGAACTCAAATAAGCTACAAAAGGACTTAGCGCCCCTCTCCTCTCACTCTCACCCTGACAATATGAGACTGGATATATCAAAACCCGGCACTTGTCGGCAATTCATGTTTCGGAGAAATGGGCATTATAAGTTCACAAAGTTGTATGTAAAAGACTTAGTCTATGTTTGTAAAATTGAAACAATCATATCTTTGCCACATAGTGTCCGATATTATAGACAAAGACATCAAATGAAAGCTTGTGATGAGGCCTTTCCCATGGTTGGAAAATCTAAATTTGTATTTTTACCGACAAGTGCAGGGTTTTGCTATATCCGGTCACATATATTGAAATGCATCGACTGGGATGTAAAATAAGCGGTCATTATTTATCGGCTTATATATAGCTTTCTTGAAATGCTGTTTCTGAATAATACAACAACAAAATATGAATGGACATGATTTCAAGTTTGACTGGTATGGTTGCAGTTTGCTTGCATGAGATTTTTGTTATTAAAGGTGCAGCTGCAAATTGAAGGAAAAGGAACAAAAATAATACATTTCTAATGCTTTAAACTTACAATAAAATTATGAGAAAAAGCATTAATAAATGGAATTTGTTATTTGTTGGCCGCTATGGTTGCAGTTTGCTGCATTATAAATAATAATAATAATAATAATAATAATGTAAACATATTTGTATAGTGCCTAATGCAGAACATTATTATTTTCATTTTCATCATTATTTTCCCTTGTCATTTGGTACAAGTGCAATTTTTTAGCAAAATATTCAGAATTTATTATAATTTATATAAGTGGTTGCAGACAACCAAAATAATACACGGGATACCTTTGGAATCGCCCCTGTGAGCCACGGCACGGGGGCGGGGAAAAAAAAAAAAAAAAAAAAAAAGATCACATCATGATAATCATTTATTAGACCCTTGAGCAGTGAAAATGATGTAAAAAAAAAAAGAGCCCCAGTGAGCCCCAAAATAGCCCTCATGAATAATTTCACGAGGGCGTTTTTCTCCCTCAAAATTTTCAAAATTGCCCTCGTGAAGAAAAAAAAAGGATTTTTTTTTTTTTTTTGTTTTTTTTTTTGGTTGGTTGCAGACATGTGTGTATACAGCTGTTAATTCATGTCTGGTTTTTGTATTTATGTTTATAATTTTGTCCTGTGAAAATAGAATTTATTTTCTGTTTCTTGTAAAGTATTTTCCATAGATTAACCATGCAATATAAGCTCAAGTTTTTGTTCATTTGTGTAGTTAACTTCAAACTATGTGATTGCATAATAAAATGGCAAAGTTGTTAAAATTAACTAGCAATTTACTATCCATCTCCAATTTAGACACTATGGGTTCTGTATGATTATGTTTTTAATTTCAAGTTGGAATACATGTATTAGTATATCAAACCCAAAATCATACATCTGTATATATATATATGTGTAGATTTTGTATGTACATGTATGGTAAACTGTATCGTTACCCACAATTCCTACCACGTCCTGTAAGGTCAAACTAGTTAGGTCACAGACGGAGGCTGCGGAATTGAGGGCGAGGCTTCGTTATAGCCATGTGAGTCCCCCAACGTTGTTTGTTTTCTTCCCAACTTTCTATCCCAACTTGTAATTTTGAAAGGATTGAGTTGTAAAGTTGTTTGACGATGATGGTTAAGTCACACCCTTTTAATCTTTTTGTTGTCATTTTACAGTGAATATTGGATAACTGATTCAAATGCATAAAGCAGGACTTGAATTTAACAACGTCTTGCTATAACAATGCTGCAAAACATTTTTGTTGGACATATTTTAAGACTAAATTTTCCTTGCCCGAATTAGGAAACAAACTACATTGATCATAGACTTTTTTGTTTTGAGCCACCCAATCGCATTTCACGCTTCAGAATGTTGTTTTCATTTGCTACATTTTCTGGGAATCAGTCCATGGAATACTACATACAAATAAATCTTTTTTATTTCATGTACTATTAGCTATAACAAAAATCTGTTATTCCTTAATATGTACTGTACATCAATTGACGATTTATATATATTTTTTTAATGCAATCTAATAATGACAACCCATCATTTAAGTGACTTTGTGACTCGATCCTTTGAACAGTTTTCCCCTGGAATGGCACATGGCACATGTCAGAATGCTTTGTTGTGTTATCAACTTTCTCACTGGCTGAATTTTCTAATAATAACCACATTTTGATGCTGTTCTTATTAATTTAGATGTTTTCTCGGAATGAAACCAGGATTGCTGTTTTCCTGTATTAACTCACAATGTTCTTCTTGTATTACCAAAATGCTTGAGATTTCTCTAAAGTTGAACATTATATTTAATATGCATTTTCAATTCTAGCAGTTTTGTAATGACATTGTTATAAAATTAAACGTACATACGTACATTACATGTCTACACAGCTTTTGTAAGTTTGTTTAATAGATTTACAGGGTTTCATGGCGTTGTTATGAGATTTAAAGTTGAATGTGTACTAATGTAGTTCAGTTATGTACAGTAACATAATTTAGGCATATTTGCAATTTGTACCTAATACTACCTATGGTATAGTTTTACTTCTTTTATAATGACTTAATTTCAAGTTTGATAAAACAGTAACACTGAATTACTGTGTTGTTGTTTTTGTATGTATGGCATGTTACTTTAATAAACAAGTGTATGAAGTATTAATCCTGATTATGTAATGTGTAAAAAGGGAAAAGTTATTGTCTCAGTTCAGCATGACATACCAAATGCAGATGACAAATGTATGTATATTATTGTCTATTAAACTTACCTCTAATTCACCAGTTTGTTATGATAAGGCATGGCGACTGTTGGTGTGACGATTATGCTAATTCTATGTATTTCATCTTGCAGAATATAGCATCGTAAAAGCATGATCATTTATGTACATGTACAATAAGTATTAGTTATATTTAACAAAGTGAAAATTAAATTATGAGCATCGAATGTGACAGAAGAAGGAGAAAAAGACACACAATAGAAGTGGCAAGTGCAAACAGAAATATTTAGAAGAGGAAAAATCACCCAGATAGACCGATTTATGCTTGTTTTATATGTTATTTCTTCTCCCTTCATCGAAATAAGGATCTATTTTCCAGCATAAATTTAATGCATGGTGTTGTACGTTGACGTTTGTTTGAATTAATGTGTTTTTGTTCATTAATAATACTTGTACGTATTTGAATTATTGTGACACAAATAACAACTAACAAGAGTAATATGTACATGTATATTATTCAGAATGCAGATTGTCTTGTCAATGGATCGCTTATGAGAATGGTCTTGGATTTTTCTTCCGTTTCTAATGCGCTATTATTAAAAAAGAATGAAATTTTGTCTTGATTTCCTTCTTATAAACAGGTTTTTCGGAGAGCATGGATAAACCTGCTACTGCTTGGGCAGGAACTGTTCTTCTAACTTTGCTTACATCTTCTGAATGGCTTCTGTTGTGTTTTTAATAAGATTATCTTGTTCTTTCTGTTTTACTTCTACTGTTTATGGGTATTTTGCTCTAACATAAATGTCATTGATTTCTAGCTTGTACACTTGTATTGTGTAATAAAAGAAATCGGACTGAGTCTAGTTTTAGGCTGACTATAACTATAACTATAACTGAGATATGAGGTATAATGCTGAATTGCTACACGAAGTATAGCAATGCAAGATAGTTCAAAGTAAATCAGGACCCTTTTCATTTATAGGAGCATATTCAACTTTCTTCAATTGAATGTGACTGTAGAAGATAATCCATCAACCCATTGGAAAATTATAAAACTCAAATTGGCTTTCAGAAGTTTGTTTCAACTCACCGTCTAAATCCAAACATCCTTTTAATAGAAAACTCTTCTTGGCCATACTGTTGCAAGAATAAATTGTCTTAAAATGAATACATGACATCAGTCTTTTTCAATTTACTTTCTTTCCATCTACACAGGCACTATTAGATGATCTACAATCAAAGCAGGTCCGCACTTTAGATGAAGGTTTGTTGAAGCTCCAAAATATATAGACAATCAGGGTTTTTTTTAAACGTATGTAACTTTGTACCAATACAATTCTGCCCACAGGAGAAAATCTGTTTTTTCCCCTCAATAGTTAATTTTGTAACAATACAAGTCCTCCCAAAAGTAGAAACTTTCTGTATGTTACTTTGTACCAATGCAAGTCCTCTGACTGTCATTATATTTGCTGATTTTAGTTTCAGAAATGACTCTTAAGCCAATTACTGGCTTATGAGTACATTTTAAATCATCAATGATTGGGTCGTCAAAATTATTTGGTTGTCAGATATGATTAGTCAAAGATGATTAGTAAGTAAAATCTGATTAGTTAGTAAAAGATGATTAGTTAGTCAAACATGTTTAATTAGTCAAATATGATTAGTCAAAGATGATTAGTTAGTCAAATATGATAAGTTAGTCAAAGATGATTGGGGAGTCGAAGATGATTAGAGAGTCAAAGTTGATTTGGTTTTCAAATATGATTGGTTTAATAATCAAAGATGATTGGGGAGTCATAGATAAAAATGAATGTGGAGTCAAGATGACTATCCATATACGTTCATGTGGCTACCAGTGGACAAGCCCCCTTCCGTAGCTGTCACTAGGGTTTGGGTAAGGGTTAGGTTCATGCATGGTCTTGGGCTCATGAAACAGAGAGGGGCACTGCACGGGGAGGACTTTTACCTATTTTGACATATTTGTTGAGGTAATATTTCTTCAAACAAATTCTTTTATCTTGTTGCAGAGGTAGAGAAGGAGAAACTGAGGATTGCTGTGGACACACTGATAATAGGCAACAAAGAAAAGGTATAATTATGATTAAATGATATGAAAAATCACAATCTCTTGACTAGAGACCATTCATGTTTTGTTTACATTGAAAGCTGGATTGTGGAATCAGTTACACAATTTGTAAGAAGAAAAGAGCATGGAAAAATAAATAGTAAAACATCACGGCTGTGATGTGCAATATTTTATGCGCAATACATTAATAGAAGATCAATAAAATAAATATTATTTCTCTTTACAATGCAGTTGTGTAACAAAATGGCTCATGTTTATTGTGCCATTTCCACAATTATTTTATCAAACCGTAAGAAGAATAGAACATATTAACAGAAGTAGTAAAACATCAAATATTTTTTGTTTTTACAAAATATTAAAATTGGATAATAATAATTATCTCTTAGTGGGCCATTTTGCTGTAATCTGATTGGTCAATTTGTCTTTGAGAAAAACCCGTATTTACCTCATTTACTTGGTCAAAATGATCAAACGGGTAATATGAGCCCGTATTACCTGTTTACGTCTTGTCTTGTTTATATTACTTGGAGACCATGTGAGATGGACAATATTTGAAATTGATAAGGCAAGGGAGCACAAAGAGCACAAGAAAGAGCACAAGATGGTGAGTACAAATATGTTTGAAAAAATGTATACACTTAAAGAGATAAATCCGTCACACCCTGCTTGTTCTCACGCAATACGGGATATATCTACGTTCTGGTTCCATATTCCATTCGGCCTCCGGCCTCATGGAATATGGAACCAGAACGTAGATATATCCCGTATTGCGTGAACAAGCAGGGTGTAACTAATAGTATCTACAAAATGTGTAATTGATAAACTCATATGAAGGTAAAATAGAATGTGGGGCCCTCTTGTGGAGCATTGTACCTTTAGTACCTCTCAAGAGATTTTCTCTTCAAGCAAAGATGTTCATACAAAGATCTCATTGCTATATTTGTAAAGTATTATCAGCACTCCTGACAACGGATAGTCAACCTATTCGAAACGTCGAGCCCCTCCTACCATCCACCCTCTCCTCGCAATACCAACAGTCCTTTCCAGGACTATCCCAACAGTCCTTTCTAGGACTATCCCAACGGTCCTTTCTAGGACTACCAACAGTCCTTTCTAGGACTACCAACAGTCCTTTTTAGGACTCTCCTAGAAAGAATACCAACAGTCCTTTTTAGGACTCCTAGAAAGAATACCAACAGTCCTTTTCAGGACTACACCAACAGTCCTTTCTAGGACTACCAACAGTCCTTTCTAGGACTACCACAGTCCTTTTTAGGACTATCCTAGAAAGAATAAAATCAGTCCTTTTCAGGACTCGCCAATCCTTCCCTCTCACATGGTGCAACCGCAAACCACGCGTATTATATACGCCACCATGGAAACCGATACTTACAAGCAACATTTATTATCACTGTTCAAAAGTAACACATTAGCACAACATTTCTTGAATCTAAATCTTACTTGCCGGAATGGGCATCCAAATATCACATAATTTTGAATTTCATTTTTTGTTTGGGGCCACCAGATTCAAGTTTAAGGCAACTCAAATAAGAAAATCTTGATTTTTACTTGCCGAACTAGGCTTCAAGGAAACAAGGTTATTTTTTAGCTTTGTCTTATTGTTATATTTTGTTTTGCTTTAGGATAAAACTATTGATGACTTGAACCGAAAGCTGTCCAGATTCTATCAGGTGCAAGACTTGGCCGCCATGCATGGAAGAGGTAGGAATTATTATTAATACGCCAATTTGTACAATGTTGATTACGATTTTAATTGTATATAACAGCTTAAAGTGAGGCCTGTAAAGTGTCAGATATTGCCCAAAATGACATTTGAGACTTCAATCCTGTACCAAAATCATTGTACGATATGTCCGAATGATGTGTGAAAGTTTCATTGAAAAAGAACACTGCTTTCCTGGTTAAAAAAGCGAAAATATGCGTCAGCTTTTACAACGGACGTTTATGAGGTTTATGACCGTTTGTTAACGCTTTTTGAGCTGAATGATAAATATCGTCATACTAAAGGGGCATTTGAAAAAATCTAACCCTATTTTATTCTTCTTACCATAAGCTAAACAACACGGTAGAAGAGAAACGAGGAAGCTCCGAGTAATTTCCGTGGAGTTAGACACTTTACAGGCCTCATTTTAATAGGAAACAGCATCATCTCTATAAAGCCCACCGCACACTACGATTTTGCTATGATTCAGCGGTCATGCGACTCTGCGACTGGTAGTGTGACGTCATATAGCTTGCTCATTTGCACTCTTACGACCGAGTCGCAGAGCCAGTCATGAGGATTTGACATGTTGAAATCTTCACGACTGGTCGTGGCTCTTTAATTCGACTACTCGACTACCTCCCGAGTGGTACGTTTAGTAGGGTTGTATAGTGTGCGGTGGTCTTAAGGCATTTTACACTAATCATGAGATATATACATGACTTTTTTTGAGAAGCCATAATGATTTAATTTTTCTATTCATCATTAGCCAGAACAATGTTCAGTTTACAAATCTGCAAAAGTTTTACGTAGAATTTTGATGTCAAATAATGTACTTAAATTTTTTTTTTTGAATAGGCTTTCATGTATAAACCACCTAACAGAAATTGTCTTGGACCATTAGTGGCATACAATTTATTGCGCCCTCTTTAAATTTGATTGCTGAGAGACGTTAAGGAGAATTGTCAACTAGCATGATAGGTTGCTAGTCCAAAGTTATGAAACTGTGCAAAATAAATTATGCATTCACAAACGATGTACATGTATGTACCATAATTTATTTATAAATAATTTATTCTTATTGAGTGAATGAAAACTTGTTATTTTATTCATAGATAATATTTCAGCAGTGAATTATAGAATTGTATACAAAATTGCACTATGAAAATGTTACTAGTAATTAATGTTTAGGAAAATTTCCTCCATGAAGTATACATTTACTGTTTAATACATCTCTTAAATGTTTATCTTTTTCAACAGTTGATATGGATATGTTATTGGACATTGACCACACGAGAACGGACAGTGTGTCTACATCTAGCTCGGCCACTGGAAGTACTGATACGTCCAGAGAAGGAGTAAGTTTGTTTTTCTGTTGGTCTGTTAGTTTGACTCATTATTTTAGGTGTACTGTTGGTTTGTTAGATAGTTGATCACATTTCAGATAACATTGAGGTGTTGATTTACATTTTACCAACTTAAATTTGTTCCGACTTCTAGATTGGCTCCTTATAGCTCAGACCTGTCTAGAGAAGGAGTTAGTTTGTTTTTCTGTCTGTCCGTTTGATTGATTTATTCTTTGTTTGTAACCCTACCCCTAGCAGGGTCCATCTGTACAGAGCTCTAAGAAGGACTTCCAATTAAATCCATTTTTATATTATTTCAAACATCTCAGGAGGGTGTTTCACAAAGATCCCAAGTCAATCTTAACACTTAGTTGGACTTAAAAATTATGGAAAGCCATTTGTTTCTTTGTAAAAACGATTGTTAAAAATTGTATGCTTACAATGTTGATAAAATCGTTAACATTTTCTTTTATCAAAGAGACGTCAAGTTAGTGGAATGTTTAAATTATTCGCATTTAGGCTTTTGACTAAGTCTAATCCGAGGCTAAAAATGGCTTTCTATAAGTTTAAAGTCAAACTCGGTGTTAGGTACCACTTGGGATCCCCCCCCCCCCCCCCCGAGCACTGCCATCAGCCTTTCTGCAAACTAGAGAAAATTGAATTGTGAGATAATTTCTTTGAGTGAAAATTAATAATACCCGTTGAATATTGAATAAAGAAATGTTATTTTTATAGTGCGAGGTTGGAATACTAAATTAAAAACAAATACATGTACATTTGAAATTGTAACCACTGCCCATATTATCTTATTTTGTTTCCAGCAGCGTCCGTCTACGCAAAGTTCAAAGTCATGAAAGTGACTTCCAGGTCATCATTCCTCTTGATACAGCTGCCCAATACATGTATGTTTGGTTTTGTCCTGCATACTAGAATGCCTTACTGTAATACAGCAAGAAAATGTGAAAAATAACCAGGTCATTAATTTGAAACATCGCCCCCTTTTTCTATTTTTCCAGCAGCGTCCGTCTGTGCAAGGGTCGTCGCCGCAGAGCCCCGAGCGGGACTTCCAGAACCACCTGATGCTTGACCGGACCGAGGATATGTTCGGTGACAGTGTGACGCGGCGTGCGACGAGCCTCGAGAACATCAAGGCTGCCCTTGGGGGCTCGGCGAGGGTAAGTGATCTTTGGCAATTTAATTTAAAATGAAATTTAAATTTTTGCAGGTTATTAATGTATGTTAGCATGAATTTTCATGCAAGAAAATATGTTTGACCATGTGATTGTGTTTGTTTTTTTCCCCTGTATTTATTACCTCTTTTTTTTTTTATCAACATATTAATAACATATTTTTGTTGTAGAACTCATGTAAGGTTAGATAATAGATTGTAAACAATAATAATGTATTAATTTGTTGTTAACAAGAAGCAACTGTAGTCGTATTGTCAATACATATTGGACATTTTATGCTTATTGTTTACTTACATTTTAGGATTTTACAATATAGTTACTGTAAACGTGGTAATGTTTGCGGTGCATTAATTTTCGCGGATTTCGCGCTGAAGTCGGCGTCCGCGAATATAAATGCGCGATTTGCAATGCGTGTGAACACTTGCTCTGCCGTGAAATTAGAAACCCGCGAATGTGTTTTTGTGTCGCTCAGCGCGAAATATTATTCGCGCAAAAATAACAACGTTAACAGTATTGCATTGTAGTCGATTATGCTCCAACTCGTGCACTGGTTATTGTTTAGTGCATTTTTGCACCATTAATGAGTGGTTCTCTGTTTCTCCTGTCACAGTATATAGATCACATGCACTGACAAATTATAGGGCTATTATTACTATAACAACAATTATTACGTACCCTTTCATTAACGGTTAATACCAAATCTTATGTATCATGTATTCGATAACCGGGGTAATAATAGTGATGAGTCGAAAGATGGAACGTGCGCTATATAAGTAGCCACCGTTTTATTATCATGTAAAATATAATTTTTCCTACTCTCAAAATCGGGCTTAGTTTGCTTAGTTGGTAGAGTAAAGGGTATATTATGGTATCAGGTCATTGGGTCAAATCACGCCTCAACTAATCGGTCATACCCAATACTTGATTTTGAATGTGGTATCAAAGTTTTTGTTGTTTTTCACGATTGAAATAAATTAGTTGAATGTTCCTGTGTGCATAGGATGTGTGTTTTGTTATCGTTAGACAATACTTTATATTGATTGCTTAAATTTAAACAATTTATGTAATCCCAATTTAATTAGAAATGTTGTTTTGTACGTATTCTTATCACCCCTCATTTATCCAGCGTATGAAAAAAGCAAAATCAACTACGGTAATAACGACTTATTTCATCTATTTACACATAATACTTCACATATGTAATCTGAATCATTCTTTCTCTCTACATTTACAATATAATGCCACTTTCTTATTTTAAGAATGCAACCGCTACAGTATATATAATGATTGTGTCTAGATGTGTTACATGTATATTTTCAGCTCTCAAGCTCAGCCATTATACATTGTAATTCTAATTATGATGTTATAATTCATAATTATCTGTACCTTTTCAGAGCTTTTTTCTATGCATTTGTCATGAAATATTAAACGTTTACTTAAAAATGTATATAAGATTGATAAAGAACTGTATAAAAAATAGCTTAATATTGATATTTATAGTCCTCCTGTACGCTGCATTCCATCTAGTTGTTGTTATTGTTATGTATATCACTGTATTCCAAATTTGATGTTGATAAACATACCCGTATATTTAAGGTGTTGGTGTAAGTTTAGTATGTCACCTTACCAAGTTATGTACTATAAAAGTTTTGTGGATTTGGACAATGTTAGTTGATCCCCATCAAGGACGGTGTCCCACATATTTGTGGGTTGGTAGTCCTACACTTCAGCAAGAAGATACAAAGTTATATGAAGTCTACAAGGAGAAGGAGCATAAATTTCTCTATTTTTAGAGCCCTAATTTGTTACTCTACCTGCTTTAATTATTTTATAATTATTTTTATTATTGCGTAGATCGCTATAATTTAGAAACATTCTTAAATTGGCAACACATTTTGATATAAAAATTTTAAAAAACGATTTAGGCGTTCAAATTGGCAACTTTGCAACAAAGTCACTTCGTATTTGTCTTAAATTGTATTGACTTAATATTTTCCACCTATTTTTACGTAATTAAAAGGTCGAACAAAATTAGGATTTGCCATTTTGTAGAGGAAAATAATGATGAATTTTGCCTTAAAATAGCTCTCATCCTTGATGGGTTAAAATTGACTCTTTTGTTTTCAGTAATTTTAAAAACTATTTTTGTAAGGTGACATACTAACTTTCAATTGTTTGCCCTTCACATGTAACTTCATCGTAGACCCTGGATGACATGTAGAACTAATGGTCAATATTCTAATATTAATTTGTGTGCTATAATACTTATATATACTTCGGAATGTAAAGAGTGCATCTTGGAATTCTAGGAAGCATCTCTGTTGATATATTTATGGTTATAAAATTAACTAGTTCTGTGTAATAATTATGTAATTCATGCCAGTATTGTATTCACTTAATTTGTTCAAACTCTTATACAGTGCCAGCAGACTAAATTTGCACAATCTATTCACAAATCACAATGTTTACACTGGGATGAATGTATACATGCAAACTTGTGGAACATATACTCCCAAATGCAGTGAATGTACTTTTTGTACATAATGATTTTGAAATTTGTTTGTATTCACTAGTTGATGCAATGACAGGCAAATCATGGGCAACTCTTATGGATGTTATGTGCAACCTTTGCAATGCACGTATTTGTAATATTTGGGAGTAATTTGGTCCCTGGCACAGTGAGAGTGGAATTTTAACTATCTAGAGATGTATTTTCATTCACGATGACATTTCCATTTCCCTTGCATGTTTTTCTTACCCTTACAGAATGAACCTTCTCCCCCTGACAGTAACCCCTCTCATCCCACTCCCGACACCAATTACACACACACCGATCCCACTTCCGACACCACTTACACACACACCGATCCCACTCCCGACACCCACGACTCGCGCGACACATACCAGTACAGTAATGGTGAACCTAATACAGAGAGGTCCCAAGACTCTCAAAGACCTTACGGGGAACTAGCCAGTGTAGGGGACAAGCAGAGAGTTTCTGACTGTCCGGTCGGGGACATAAACTCAAATGACCTCCCGAGCGGGGACATGTACACAAATGACCTCACAGCTGCGGACAATTTTGTAAATGACCTCCAGAGCATGGACAGCGGCAACTCGAGCGAGTCTCTGCCCCAAGACATGCTCCAGTTGACCATGGCCACCGAGGTGGAGACCCGCTTGCGTAGAACGCCCCCATTTCCAATCCTACATTCTAGCGGTGACCTGACCGCGCATGCTTCGGACATGGTGAAGAGGGTCAATTTTGACTTGGACGCAACTACCGAAATTAGCAATGACCAAAGAAGCTCAATCGCTGAGAGCACGGGGGAAAGCGAGGGGATAGACCACGTGGGGGTGTTCCTAACCCAGGGGGCCTCAGAAAGGGGCGAGACCAATGGTCACGTTGGGAACGGTGTCCCCCTTGACGGTTCGACCGACCGACCGACCGACTTGACCTTTATCGACATCGACGACACGAACGTGCCCCATTTCCGCCGCGACGTTTCCCAAATCTCGGGTCACATGACTCTACCGTCTCCCAAGAGGACGCTTGACCTGGAGGTAAACAAATCAGAATTTAGATGATTTTAAAAAAAAATAGAAAATCTCATATCATCCTCCTCCTTAATCCTTCAGCATTCTGGCAATCATCCCCTTGCGCTTGCCATGTTAGCATCTGCTAATAATAACAGTGCTATTAACGGTGGTGTGCAAAACTGTGGCATTCATTGATTAGCTCATTATTAACACTCGTTTCATTTTTCTGAACTTGATGTTGGAGAAAACCACCAGAAAAGAAGAGATTCAGAAAAATAAAATAAAATTAATCCTCTTTCATCATTTAGCATTCACAGTCATTCCCTAGTGCTTCGATTTTGACATTCGTTGGTGCTACTAATGGTGGCTTATTAAATCAGCTTATTAACACTAATAAATGTACTTGCTTTTATTAATAATAATATCCTCGATTTATATTGCCCCTATCGCTTCCAGTAGCAGTTTTTTTCTTTCTCGTTTGTTATCGAGAAACTAAAGTTATTACAATTAATGTAGAATTATATATTGTATTTACAGATTTGTTTACAGGTTTGAACAGACTTTAAAAAAAAAATTGTAATACTTTTTTTGCTCTTGATTGAAGAAGAAAAAAAATGCAAAATTTGGTTTCCAGCTCTATCTGTATTACTATTCTTAAAAAAAAAAGTGGTGGATAGATTATTTTAAATACATTTGTGCAAGCAAGATAAATTCTTTATTAATCTAAAAATCATGTTTTAGAAGCAAAATAGAACATCTCTTTTTTTTTTGCTGCCCAATGCACTGAAGTTAGAAAACAAATGTATGATTTTCAAACATCTCAAACTACATTTAAAAGTATTGGATGGTTCTATTTCTATGTTTGTCTTCTATCTTCACTGGCTTGGGTGGGAAGTTGGAAAAGTTACATAAGAATTCAAGCTAATCTCCATTTTAATTGAATCATATACCAAAACATTTCTTTGTTATGTAATTGTTGCTGTTGTCCTGTAGCAAGCACAACACAAAGTAGAATTCATTTAATTAATGCACACATGTTCCACATTTAATCTGCCATTTTCTGCTGAACACTTTATTCTAATATTGCTTAATACTTTCTCAGTTTAAAAAGTATTTAGAAAATTATCTTTTACAAAAATAAAGGGTTCTTATTTGAACATGTATTTATCTCAGTATGAATTCAGTTAATGATAATTTCATATTCATTTTTTTAAACTAGATTTTTGTGATAGATAGTGTCATTGTATTGTAGCGTTCAAATGATACAGACCAGACTTACAATTTTAATGTTTAACATCTGTTGACTCTTTTCTTGTAAAACTCACCTCTCCTTTGAGTTTATTTAAATGCAAGTGATGCAGGTTCTATGGACTATGATACCAGTATATATATACCTTGTATCTTGCATTTTTACATCACATCGTTTATTAATTGTATATATATTTCATTAAGTGATAACTATGTATTGTATCGCGTTACTGTATTGCATACTAACACTCTATTTTATTCTTAATATTCTATATATCATAATTACTTGTAATCAACTTCTTATTTAAAAAAAATTAACTAGTCTGTATAATATTTATATAAATTTTAATCATAATCAAGCTGTTGATTGAGCTCAGGTAAATACAAATAAGTTTCCAATCTGAAGTCATTGTTTTCATTAGAATTTCCAGAAAGTATCTGATATAACACTTTAAACCATATTGCTGATTTTTGGGGGATAAGGTCGATTAATCCAGGCATGCTTATGAAAGTTTTATATTTTATCCTCACATTTAATTAATGTCAATAAAAGATTTATTTGTGTTATTTTTTTTTTTATAAGCGTTATAATAACTTTGTGCTCTTAAACATTTAAGTGAAAGAAAAAGTTGATGAAATCTTTGTGCATAACCATGTCAATAAAGATATAGTTTTGCACATGTCTGAATGCTAACTAAAAACAAATCATGCTGTCACTATAATGTTTTAAACTGGAGAGGGCACTCTTTCATATAAAATGCCAAGCACCTTTTTATACTGTATATATCCAGCTTGCACAATATTTAGAACTATTAAAGCATTGAGCTCGCTCAGCTACAGGCACCACTCTGCTGCACACTTTGCACAACAATATTTTAAATGATTGGAATGGAAAGTATAAGAAATTTACTTTGATATTGAATATTACGTAGCTCGTAAATGCTTCTTTCTACAATTTCTTAGTTTGCACTTCTCAGTGTCTAATGTTAGAACTTTGATTATTATAATATTTTTATTTTATTTTTTTAGTGGAGAATAAATGGGAATGTTGTTGATAGATTAAAGCAAAAATTATAATCCAGCAAGATTTGAGAAGGTCAAAACAGCTAACATGATTTAATTAATGCATGAAATGAATGATATTTATAAAAATAATTGAAGTGATGCAAAAAAGAAAAAAAAAGAAGCATAAAGCAATTTCAAGTGCTGTTTTAACCTGCAATAATGTTATATTGTGTTTGGTGTATTATGTTTGAAATATGTATTAATTGTTCAAACATACCAGATTTGAAAGTTTGCAACAAAAAATATGGCAAAAAAATATAGGAACGCACATTTAATGATTTTTTTGATGGTTTCTATGATTTTAATTGTACCAGCAGATTTGGTTGTTCAGGAAATGGTCACATAAATTTGAGGTCATTTATTTTAGATAAAGACTGAATAAAATCAGGAAATACCAGTCTTTTGTGCATTGTTTAAATAACATTAGTAAGGAATATCTCAGTCACTCGTCTATGATTTTGATCATACCAGCAGATTTTGGTGTTCTATTAAAAGAAATGCTTGTAACGTTGAGGTCATATTTTAAGACTGAAGAAAATCAGGAAATATTGATCTTTCGTGAGTTTTTTAGAAACATTTGTAAGGAATGTATCAGTCTCTGATCTACACATGTGCATACCTTGTGTTTGAATCTGTGTTTGTATTAAAGTGATCCAATAACTTTATATTTCCCCCAAAAGAAATTTGTGACTTCAATCATATATACCACTGTCATTGTAAGATTCTTGAGAATCATATGTGATATTTTCATAGAAAAAAAATAGTGTTTGCCTAATGAATACACAGAAAATCAATGTCTGATTTTATCCCGATCGTTCACGTGAAGTATCCAAATTTAGATTCTATGGACGATTTGAATATCCAAATTTGTATACTCTTGATAACGGTCGAACGCATCTATAGACGCTTTCATATTCAATCTTTAATTTCTTCATAATTAGGGAGACATTTGAACCCATCAAAACCCATTTGATTCTTGTGTTTAATACCATAACCCACAAAACAAGGTACACGAGAAGTGTGAAAGCTCCAAGGTGATTTTAATGGAATTGTACAAAGTTAATGGATCACTTTAAAACAAATGTTGACAACTCAATCCTGCTGTGCAAACGTAGCCTCAAAACATATGTTCTGAATTTACTCACTTCCTTTTTGGTTTGTTTATATTTCCTACACCATATACTTCCCACTCTATTCCCAATCACTTTCTTTATCTACTTTGCTATTTCCTACACTCTTTCTTCCCCGATGCATTCAAATCGCTTTCTTTTCTACTCTCTTTCTTTTCTACTCTCTCTCCCCTTTATATCTTTTCTCTCTTTATTTCTCCCTCCACATCTATCTCCTTATTATGTTCTTACTCCACCCCTCTTTTCTTTTCTCTCTCTATTTTCTCACACCCCTTCTTATTTCCATACACTTTTCTTTCCTTTTCTCCCTCTACGTTTCATTCTCTATTGCTCTCTCTCTCCATTTCACTATCTACATTTATTTTCTTTTTCTCTTCCTTCTCCTCTGTTTCATTCTCTCTCCCCTCTTTATTTTACTATCTTTTTGTTCCATTTTTGCTTTCTTCCTCTCCCCCTTTCTCTCTCTTTTCCTTTTGTCTGGTTTCTCTTTCCCCCTATCCCCTTATTCGTCTATCTGCCTCTATTTCTCTATCTCTTCCCCCTCTGTATCTTTTCCTTTTTTTGTCTCTTCCCCTCTTCCGGTTTCCCTCTTCCCCCTGTCTTTCTCTCTCCCTCTCTCTCTCTCCCTTTCTCACATTTCTCCTCCTACGCCTCTCCTTATACCAAATCCATTACCCTAATTACAATACACACCAACCCACCTGCAGACCGAATTAGCAGCCAGGACCAACCCCTCCGGCTACAGGACGCTGCCCTCCCCGCGCAAGAATCAGGAGTTCCACCTGCCACACCACAGGCAGACGGCCTCCAACCACGGCACGCCAGAGCACACCAGGAAGCCACGGGCATCGTTTGGCAAGGGATTGTTCAAGCTTTCGTCCAAGAAGACTTCCAGCGCACCAAATTTAGGTGAGTTACATGTATTGTGATTTTTTAAACAACTAAATTAATTTAGATCAAGTTAATTGTTTGACGGCCTCCAACCAACGGCACCCCAGAACACAGGAAACCACGGACCTCGTTCGGCAAGGGATTGTTCAAGCTTTCGTCAAAAAAGACCTCTAGCGCACCAAATTTAGGTGAGAATGTTGATAATTCTTTGATAATTACTTTGACATTGACTGATAATTGGTTATTTATTTTGTTTTTTAATCAGTTGATTCAGTACGTTTATTCATGTGCTCATTGATTGATTGATTGATCAATTAATTAGTTGATTGATTGATTGATTGATTGAATACTTGATTGATTGATTGAATACTTGATTAATTATTAAATTGATTGATTGTTTCATTGATTGATTGATTCATTCCTTCATTCCTTCATTCCTTCATTCCTTCATTCATTTATTCATTTATTTTATGGTAACATACCATTTCCTTGGTAAGCTATATTTAAATGTACATCAATATTTTTGTTGATGGTATAATAATATAACTTGTGCCTACATGTGTACACTTGTACTTCCACATGTACATGTGATGTCAGAGTTTATCATGGATTATCATGGATTGAAGCACATATCCTTGTATACACTGTACATATATCATTGATTGAGAGTGTGAAGGGCGTAAGTCCAGTTTTTGCTAAATTAAAGGGTACCACCACACAAAAATAATATTCTTATAAATAAAAGGTTAAATCTGTAGTAGTCCTTTCCATCAACAAGTTCAGAAAAAAATATATCCAAATTTGGATACTATGGACAAATAAAAGTATCCAAAAGCATCCGTAGACACTTTCAAATTCAATCTTAAATATATCCATAATTGGGGAGACATTTGAAATATCAAAACCCATTTCATTCTTCTGTTACCATAACACAAACACCAAGGTACAAGAGAAGTGTGAAAGCTCCAAGTGATTTTGGTTGAATTTTACAAAGGTAATGGATCACTAATAAACATAATTATCTCTGACATGCAAATAATGACTAAGTGCCCTAGAGCTGTTTTTCATCGTTTGATATAAATATATAGGTGATTAGCGTTTGTTTGCTTTTATATATCTCATATGACAAATGTTTTGTCACAACAGGGCCCTGTTTCAGAAAACTTTTCCAATCCTTGTAAATGTCCAATTATTGTAACTACCATGTCAACAGCCAATCAGCATGGAGCATTAAAGCTGTTGCCACGGTAGTTACAATTATTGGACATTTACAACAATTGGAAAAGTTTTATGCAACAGGGCCCCGGTGTCTCATTAGGATTGAGCTGTTTTGAATGATTAAAAGACAGTTTATTACTTTTGTGGGGGTATATGCATATATATTGGTTAATTAGCCTTGCACCATTGCTAGCATATGTGACCAGCTATAGCAAAACCTGGCACTTGTCGGTAATTCATGTTTTGAGTTTTTTTAAGTTCACACAATGTGTGTAAAATACCTATGATTGTAAAATTGAATTTTACAATCATATCTTCGCCAATTATTGACCAATTAGTAAGAACAAAGCATCAAATGAAAGCTCGTGATGAGGCCTTTGTAATGGTATGAAAAACTACATTTTGATTTTTACCGACAAGTGCAGGGTTTTGCTATAGCCGGTCACATACAGTATGGCTAGAATGCTAGAGTATGCAATATCATTGTGTGGGTTTGAACTGCACCTGATGCTCATGGATAATAATAGCGTCGGGAGTGTCACGTTGTGAAAGGCGTGTACGAGATATAAGACTCCACTATTATAATAATTACATGCACAGTACAGCGTTAAACGTACGATCCTTTTTAAAATGTTGAAAAAATTTCAAATTTTATTATTTGAAAAGGCTTGATTTCCTTACACTACAAGAAAGCATGCTTTCAGATGTGCAGATTTTACTGCATAGTAGTGATGAGGGCTTGCTAAATACATTCAAGTAGTTTCTGAAGAGATACATGTATGTGTGATACCAATTTTTATGTACATGTATGTACATTATCATTAAGGGATCTAGTAACTTTGTTGACATGTGCAAAAAGTGATGAATGGTTGATGCAATAATTATTGTTATCTCATATGTCCACAGGGTATTGTGTGAAAATTTCAAGTCAAATGGACATTGCATGGCCAAGTAATGAGCGAAAATGCAAAGTGATATTCAATAACTCACTGCACTCACTTTGTACACAGAAGAAAAACTCACCCGGAGTTTTCTTATCTGAATACTTCGATCGTACATATCTTTGTAACGAAAGGGAAATTTGAAAAACTGAAACCTGTCCCATGATTTTATTGTTAATACGAATACAACAAGGTATGAGGGAACCGCTAGAATGAAAATTTTATTTTGAGGATTTGGACAATGTTACTAAGTCCCTTTAAATGAACAAAATAGTCATTTTAATTGTGAAAGTAATATGTGCAATACAGATTTGTATACATTTCCCTTTAAATAATAAAACCGGATATTAAACATGCTCTGAACAATATTTAAAAGCCATAATTGGACGGTAGGACATGATAATAAAGAAGTACGTATGCTGCAGATTTTATACCTTTCCCTTTAAATAACATAACCAGATATTAAACATGCTCTGAACAAGATTTAAAACCAACAATTGGACAGTAGGACATAATAAAGAAATATGTGTGCTGCTGATTTTATACCTTTCCCTTTGAATAACAAAACCGGATATTAAACATGCTCTGAAGTCTGAACAAGATTTAAAAGCCCATAATTGGACGGTAGGACCTGATAATAAGGTTCTCCATGCGAGTATTGATTCTTTGTCATCGATAAGTCACCTTTTGTGAAACCAAAGCAAATATGTTTGCACAGCCTTCCTACGTCACAATCCATGGAAAAGGTTAGGCTATTTAAAGAGACATATTTAATTGACAACAAACACAAATTGTGGTGGAGTTTTTACATTCGTTTTATTCCATGCAAAAGGTCACTATTTATTTTATTTATTTTTATTTGAATATATTTATACAGGATGACATGGTCAGTATACACTGTAAAGTTACTATACAGTAACTGTAGCCATTTCATGAACAGAATTATGATCCTTTTTTGTATTATTTAAATTAATTCACAAATTACATTTCATATATTCTGACTGACAGTTGAATCGGCTTTTAATTCACAAAAAAAAATATTGCTATGTGCCTTTTCAACATTATTAAATAATATCCCTTTGAATTTAAGAAAGAACACATGAATGACTGGACAGGTAATACTGAACAATTGAAACATTCTGATATATTTTAAACATACAAAGACACATGCAAATTATATTGTTAAATGAGTAGTACACGTATATGTACAACTAACTTTCATTTTAGATAAAACAAACATATGGTATGAATGAATGAACAGACAATGCTATAAAGAGTGAGCAAAGTCTTTTGTATGTACATGTATGCGTTTTAATTCATATAATATACAAATATTGTAACATACCTTTTCAACAGGTATAATCAGTAACTATCCCTTTAAATGAAACAGTATAATTGTATGCTATGAATGAATGAACATATTTATGCTATAAAGACTAAGCAAAGTGTACCGTCAATACATGTATGTGTTTTAATTCATACAAATATTGTAACATATACATGTATATATGCCTTTTCAACTGGCATAATCAGTTAGTTACTAGCCCTTTAAATGAAAGAGCATATAATAGTGTGCTATGAATGAATGAACAGATAATGCTATAAAGACGGAGCAAAGTCTACATTGTAGTATAAATGTATTTAAATCAAAAATACAGTTGCAAAATTGTTAAACTATCCCTTTAAATGAAACAAACATATAATAGTATGCTATGAATGAATGAACATATAATGCTATAAAGGCTGAGCAAAGTCTACCGTCAATGCATACATGTGTTGTCTGCAGTGCATACAATACAATACAATACAATACAAAACAATACAGGTGCACCGAGCATTATTTATTCATATTCTTCCATTTCTACGTACAGGTGTGTTTTTTTAATCTTTCTTCACTTGATAGACGGAATTGGGGCACTGCTCGTCACGTCACGTCATATATCACTAAATAGATTAGTGTAAGGTGTTTCTCTGACTGTGTCAAGGCTCCCTATGAATCTTTATAAATATATATTATGTACAAGTAACTTGCATTTTTGACGAATTGTGTCTTTACACCTGCTTACACCTGTAAAGCGCATCTTGTATCTTGCATTTGTGTGGTATATGGGAAAATAGATCATCTTCGAGTGGAAACTTGTTGTAATTGTACAGTACGTTGTGGAAGGAAAAGGAGAAAGGAAAACGGAATATTATTTTGGATAGGAGTTGGAAATTTAAAATGTTTTACCACAGAAGCAAGAAAGGTAGGTTTTAAATTTGTTTTTTTATCTGTCACACAATTCCACATGCATGTTATTTGATTAGCATTTACGTTTATATTTTAATACTGGAAAACATGTGTTAAAATCATGTTCATGCTATGTAGTTTTGATTTTGTTTTTAAAAGCAGTTTGAACAATTAGGGCCTTTTAATTATTTATGTAAATGGACATACATTCATGTATAGGAGTACTGTATCCGTGTATCTGGTATTGAAATTAATGTTGTTTTAAGTTATATTTGTTTGTAAATTTTACAAAGACATACATGTACATTTACATGTACAAACTCATTTGGCATAAACAACAGCTAAGATCACAGGTGGTATAAACATAAAGTTTGTTTACACTCTAATCTACATAGCATTTCACTTTCATTTCAATAATGTCACATGTTATTGCTGGATTGCTGCCAAAACATGCATGATTGTACATTATGTTCAATCAGTAGTGTATCATAATATTTAGAAAGTTCTACAAGTACAATTGTACAAAAGCACACTATATGATTATATCAGTACAGTACTTAGTCTTAGTGCTACTGTAATTGCATTTGTTATTCTCATGGGTATGATAAATACATGTATATGAACATGTACAATTTGCATGGTTTTATAGTGTATTTTACTTCAATTTCAATGGCGATATGTTATTCTTTGTCAGTAACATGTACACATCTGACCACTAAGAGGCGTTTGTTTTTGTTACACGGAGTTGTTACTTTCGTAGCTTGAATTTGTATCTGCCTGTAAATGGCCGAAACATGAGAGGTCGAAGCATTTAATAGTGATGCCATTCAGGCTAATTGAGAGATAATTGCTCCTCCCTACGGATTAAATGAGATGTCAATATCTTCCACCCCCATCGTTGTCATCATCGTTGTTATCATTGTCACCACCATCATCGTCGTCGTCGTCGTCGTCATCATCATCATCATCACCATCACCATCACCATCACCATCACCATCACCATCACCATCACCATCACCATCACCATCACCATCATCATCATCATCACCATCACCATCACCATCACCATCACCATCACCATCACCATCACCATCACCATCACCATCACCATCACCATCACCATCATCATCACCATCACCATCATCATCATCATCATCATCATCATCACCATCATCATCATCTTCATAATTATGTAATTGTATATTGATTGTTTTATACAAGGATGTATGAGATATCTAATATCTCCTTGGTTTATACACACTAGAATTTCAAAAGCATTTCAGCACAAATTCAGTAATTCAGATATAACTTTATTTAAAGAGGTATTTATTTCTACATGTACAGTAGCTAAAGGCTAGCTTGAATATCCATCTCCCTAATGACCAAAGCATTAGCGATGGCGAGCAAGTTAATTGAAAGAAAATTGCTCCACCCTTTGTTGCATCCCCTGCTGATTGAATGGGTTTCCAAGGCCCCTCTGTAAAACACCACCCCCTTTTCACTCTCATTTGTGTGGAGCTAATGCGGCATAATTTCCACCATTAGGGAGCTTTTCATCTAGGTAGATGATTACAGGTTTTAATGTCTGGAATGGCTATAAAATGTCAGATTAATTTTGTACAGCGTTAACCCGATCAGTGCCCCGTTTCACAAAACTTCTGCAATTGTTGTACAATGTAAGTGACCAATTATTGTAACTACCATGGCAACAGCTGAAATGCTGCATTCTGATTGGCTAGGGCTCGTCCCAAAATACTCTGGCTGTGATCTATGGAGAATTAATGCATGTTATACCATAAAATTTGTTTTAAACCAGGGGTTCACATAATGAATTTACAAAACACAATTCCCATGTACAATTATCATGATTTGTTGTGTAATGATGTTGTTGTATACATTTACAAAGCTTTTACATTGATAACATTTGAAGAATACATAATTACATGTACATGTACATGTACATGTGTAGATGTACATGTATAATTAATTAAGAATTTGCAAGGATGTATCCAAGTACTCAATTATTCTTATCCACATCCTTTTTCTCCAGCCATGACAGAATCGAAGGGGGAGAAAACACAATTTCCATTCACAATTATCATGATTTGTCGTGTATGTGATGTTGTTGTTAACGTTTACAAAGCTTTTACTTTGCTAACATTTGAAAATGTATCACAGTCAAACCTGCTCTAGTGACTACCTGTACATAAAGACCACCTGTCTATATACAGTAGACCACTAATCTTGACTCCCTTGAATGCAGTTTTAAAAAAAATTGTTTGTAGTCTTATTTATCCAGGTTAGCCTCTTGGATACACTTCCACACTTTATTGTGCACTCTCTCCACTCCCTGGGGAGCATTCCAGCAGGTGCTACTTTATAGTGCACTCATGCACTTTATATGCGCCCTCATTCATGCCAAGTACCCATACTGCATCTGGGCGGGGAGCAGCAATGTGGATAAAGTGCCTTGCTGAAGGACACTAGTGCTGTATTGGCGGCATCGATCTGGGTTCGATCCCGTGCTTTGCAGTCAAGCGCCTATCCAAACGTGCCACAACACCTCCACTTTTAATTACAAATATGCAAGGAAGTATCCCAATAAGTACTCATTCTTATCCACATTTTTAATTTTTTCTTCCCAGCCATGACAGAATCAGAAGGGGAGGATGGCCTAGGGGTACAGCGCCCCCGCAACGTCACCTTCCAGAGTCTAGAGAGAGGGGGGTATCCCGCCCCGCCCGGCACCCCTCCTATGGACCACCGCAGGCGCAAAGGGGGCATCAAGAAGCTAATTGGAAAGTGAGTATCATTTTGTGAAATCTTTGTGTTGATTTTTGGGAATTCATAAAATCCCTTAGGCGTAAACAAAACCCAAATGTGAAAAAAGTGACCTTCCAGAGTCTAGAGAGAGGGGGGTATCCCGCCCCGCCCGGCACCCCTCCTATGGACCACCGCAGGCGCAAAGGGGGCATCAAGAAGCTGATCGGAAAGTAAGCAAATTGTTCTGATAAATCAATAGATTAATGACATATCCAATGCAAAGGAAGACAAATTAATGATACGCTTGTATAAAAGGGATCTAGTATTTTTGTTGTCATGTGCAAAAAGTGATGAGTGGTTGATACAATGTATATTGTTGTTATCTGTTATGTCCATTGGGTGTTGTGAACAAATTTCAAGTTAAAAGAACGTTATATGGAAGAAAAATTAGCAAAAATGCAAAGTGATGTTCACTAACTCATTGCACTTTATATTTTTACACAGCGTAAATTATCCCATAGACAGTTTAACATCTGAACACATCAATCATAAATATCTTTTTAACGAAATGGAAATTTGAAAAACCGAAACCTGTCCCATGCTTTTATTGTTTATACGAATACAACAAGGTATGAGGGAACTGCTAGAATTCCAATTAGATTTTGAGGATTTGGACTATGTTACTAAGTCCCCCCCCCCCCCCCCCCCCCCACCTCACACCCCTTCATTAGACTACCGCAGATGCAAAGGGGGCATCTGGAAGTTGATCGGAATGTGAGAAATATGATAAATATTCATTAAAATATTTGTTCCTATATTATGGTGAGGTCGATTTTTACAAGTTCATAACAATAATAACAATAATAATCATAATAATATTAATAATAAAATATATTTATAAAGTGTTTATTACATGTGTTTCTAAGCACTATTGATAAAAAAAAAGGGGCATATTGCGGAAGGACAAAAAAGAAATGAATGAAATCCAGATGGTGATTTGAAGAAATTAAATATTCACATGTCATTGCGACAAGAAAAAAATATGTAGAAACCCTTAGAAAAGTAATTTATTGATTAAAAAGTCATACGGATAATCTGTTTCATTATCAAATGACATTAATAAAAATCATTCTTTTTTGCAGGTTAAAACGAAGTGGATCGGCAAGCCTGAATCCAGAGGATGATGATGACTACGTCCAAGTCGAGTTCTCAAGGAACAGTCGACTGAGGGCCACGGCAGGACCTAGACTAGCGTGGTCCAAGGACCTAAAGAGAAACGGAACACCCAGGTAGGCATTACTTAGCAAATATAAATTGTAAACGTTGTTGATACTTTAGTTCTTATTTATATGTTAGTAGCTTGTTTATTAACCCATCAAGGACTATTTTAAGGCAAAATTTATCATCATTTTTCTCTACAAATTGGCAACTCCTAATTTTGTTCTACACTTTAATGACAAAAAAATAGGTGGAAAATATTTAGTAATGACAATTTAAAACAAATATGAAGTGACTTTGCCGCAAAGTTGCCGAATTGAATGCAGAAATCTGTTTTAAAACAAATCTCAATGTGTTGCCAATTTAAGGATTTTCCTAAAGTACAGTGATTTACGCAATAATAAAAAACTCATTACAAAATAACTAAAGCAGGTAGAGTCCATGATGGAATCTTTAAGTTGGGAGACATTTGATGGTGCCGTTGTTTATTGGTGGGTAGTAAGCAATCGCCTTTGGCCTTTAAACAAACATTTCTAGCACAGTATGTGTGCTGCTCTTGTGTAATTTGATATAATAGGCGAATTTATAATTTTCATGAATACCATTATTTATCAGTTTATTTTGAAATATAATTGTAATCATTGATGCCATTATAGCGCAGTACACTGCTCATCTTACCATTTGCAAGCACACAAGTCTTGTCAAATTTCCTAAATTGTACAAATGTTATTCTTTCATCATACTCTACTACTTAAAAAAAATATATTTACAGTGACGCCAACGCACCATTTGCCATGTGGGGCAGCGACCAAGTCGCAGACTGGTTGCGAGATATGGGACTGGCGCAGTACGCCTCAGCGTGTCGCGTATGGATTAAGAACGGGGGCACGCTGCTTGGGGCTACGCCACTTGAAATAGAGAAGGTATGTTGTTGGTTTTCTGTGTAGTTAAAGGGTACCACCACCCAAAAATAATATTCTTGTAATTGAAAGGTAACATCTTTAGTAGTCAATTCCATCAACAAATTCAGAAATATGTTTCCAGAAAGAAAGAAAAAATAATTGGAAAACGCATCACCATTCTAAAGCATGGGTCTGCATGTACGAAGACTACCTTTGTCCAGAGCGAACGAATATATTGTCTCCAAACGTATGCGTGAATAGCATTGGCGCACTCGCAAATTTTGGCGCGTACGGAACCATGAAATAATAATGTTTCCATAAGTGGTGGTAATTAATTGCATTGTTTATGAATTACACAACCCTAAAGTTGCAAAATGTTGGGTATCTATTTGATACCACAAAACGGTACCAAAACATATAAGTCTGTGTTGTTCTTTGCCTGGTGGTCCCCTTTAACTTGCAGACTGTTAGATCTCTGCATATTTTTCCTGCCATGTTCTTTTGATTATCATTTATCTATTGAACAATTTTAAAAGGGACCGAAACAAAACGAAAACAAATTTCAATTTTTATTTGAAATTGGTTCTTTTCATTGATTGTTCATTAACCTTAAGAACTGGTTGCATCTAATAAATTGAGGACTACAGGAGCTGTCCAGAAAATATTCCAGAATCATCATAAGTTTTTGTTGGGTATTTTCTATCCAGAATACCTGGGCCCTGAAGAAGCAAGAAGCTGCCGCTATCTCTGAGGGATGTGGGATCGGGAGGGGATCTAGAGAATATGACAAAATGCACTGCCACTGTGTAACATCGGGGGCTTGTCCGGGAGCTGTCCTAAACAAATTCCAGAATCATCACAAGCGTTCTTTGATTTTGTTTTATCCACAGTACCTAGGCCTGAAGAACCCGCTACATCGCAGGAAACTGCAGCTGGCTCTACAGGCCATGGGATCGGGAGGGGACGGAGAAGATGACAAAATGGGCGAGCTGGACTACCACTGTGTAACGTTGTGTGGCTTGTCCGGGAGTAGTCAGAATCATGATAAAGCTTCTGGTTGATTATGTCTTATTTACAGTATCTTGGCCTGAAGAACCCGCTACATCGCAAGAAGCTGCAGCTGGCTCTACAGGCCATGGGGTCAGGAGGGGGACAGAGAAGATGACAAAATAGGCGAGCTGGACCCGCACTGTGTGACATATTTGGGGGCTTGTCCGGGAGTAGCCAGATCTATAATATTGCTTTTGTTTTGGTATTATTATTTTTTCTAAACAGTACCTTGGCCTGAAGAACCCGCTACATCGCAAGAAGCTGCAGCTGGCTCTACAGGCCATGGGATCAGGAGGGGACAGAGAAGATGACAAAATGGGCGAGCTGGACTACCACTGGGTGACGAGGTGGCTGGACGATGTGGGACTACCGCAGTACAAGGATTCCTTCCTGGAGGCAAAGCTGGATGGACGAATGCTGCACCATCTGACAGTGGTAAGTTGATGATGGATGGATGATTTGGATGATGATAGTGATGATGATGATGATGATAATGATGCTGCTGCTGCTGCTGCTGATGATGATGATGAAGATGGTGATGGTGATGATGATGATGAAAATGATGATGCTGATGATGAAATGCTGCTGCTGCTGATAATGATGATTAGGAAGATGACGTCGTTGAAGACCAAAATGAAGTTGATGATGATGATGATGATGACGACGATGAAGACCATGATGATGCCGATGACTACCATGATGAAGAAGATGGTGGTGGTGATGATGATGATGATGATGATGATGATGATGATGATGATGATGATGATGATGATGATGATGATGATGATGATGATGATGATGATGATGATGATGATTTGGATGATGGTGATGATGGTGATGATGATGATGATGATGATAATGATAATGTTGATGGTAAAGATGAGGATATGACGACAACAACGACAATGATATTTATTTTTTCTTGTTCCTGCAAATTTTCAGGACGATCTACTCCTGTTGAAAGTAACCAGTGCCTTCCACCACACCAGCATCATGCGCGGCATCCAGTGCCTAAGACTCAACAACTTCCATCCGAGCTGCCTCCGTCGGAGACCAACCGATGAGGTAAGATGATGCGTTACCATGACAACCCGTTTAGATGGGGTTTCAGGAGAGTGTGATAAATTGCACAATATACAGTTTTGTCGGCCGGGAAAGAAATGGCTTTAAGTCAAATTTTGTACTTATAATTAGAATTATAATCGTGTTCGAAGTTTGGGAGCCCTTTAGGAACAAAGTGTAGCTCTCATTAATTTTTGATAAATGTTTCGCAAATCAGAAATTATTTTTTTCTAAGAATTCAGCATCACATAGAGATGACCTACTAGATGGTATGCAAAACTCCATTTAGCAAAACATCGACTTCATGCCCTTCTAATCTCACCCGGCATGTGGCTTGAATTTGTATATACTCAACGTTGCTTTTGACTTACAGGGATACCTTTGTTATTGCCCGAGATACTGTTTCTTCGGTAACTTGCCATTTGGTCTACAGCCAATTGGTCTACCCCCATTTGGTCTACTGGAAAATTATAAATTTGGGGGTGTATGTTTATAATTAGGCCTTATGATTAGGGTTAGGGGTGTGGATTAGTGTTAGGGTTAGGTTCTAAGTTAGGGATCGTGTTTGGAGTTGGGGAAATTAAAGTTGAAGGCATCAGGTAGTAGACCAAATGAGTTGTAGACCAACTTAGTGTAGACCAAGCGAACATACACCGTTTCTTCAATGCAACAAATGTTAGAACATGTGGTATGCGGACTTGAAGTGCCATCAGTAAGAATTTTTATATGCAGAAGAAGCCTTCTTTATATTGCCAGTAGTTTTTTGTGTTACAATGTACATTATCCAAGTGAAAATACAATGTATGCACAACAGTGTGTGTGATTTTCTACCTACAGATGATGCTGTGCTTTAAATTCACTGCGTATAACTATAACCACCGATCAATAATTTAAAGAGTAATACATTTGATGTTGAGAGTGTGTCGCATGCTCTGGCGTAGATCCGTAAATGGTTCTTATTGTTCAGTGGGAGTGAGTGATCTATTCCTTCATATCCCGTTTGAGCAAAAGAACAAAACTCAGATCTAGGTCAGAGGTCGCATGAGTGCTGTTATGTTATGCCTGCTCCGCCTATACAATGTTGATGAAGAAGTTGCCAAGACCAAACAAATAGTTTATATCACATATAATGCAATCAAATTTCTGCAATTTTCATGAAGTCCAGTGTCAGAAAAAATGCAATAACCTCTTCACAGGCAATAGCAGTGTCAACATTTTTTTTTAATGTAAAACAATGAAAAATAAAAACCTGCAGCAAATTGTAGTTGATTATGTAATTGATTAGGTGATCGCAGAAAAGAATTCCGAGACTTGCTTAGAGGTTGGTTATTTCTCCTCATTTTGACTGCGACCAAGTAATGTATTGAAATCATGATAGTTGATGAAGATACAATCCGTAGAATACTGAAGGATGGTACATTCATAACATTTTTTCAAGGGGGGTGTTTTAGCTTCATTTGTGTAGTTGGGGTGTGTTTGTATACCTAACACAGTCATTTTGTTGCTAAACACCTCAATACGCCTATGGGTACATTTCATTCATATGTTTGACAACCATTGTTTGTTGTATGGAATACTACAATGATTTGTATATCCATATGTTTTTTTTGGGGGGGAGGGGGGGGGGTATACATGTACATGAAATATCTTAAAACTTTTTTTAATCATAGTGAAAGTGGCTAAGGTTTACATCATCAACTCGTCCCTTTTCTTCCTGTTTGTTTGCTTTTCATTTGTTTCCCCTTTAAGTTGTTCACCTCTCCAGATTTTCCTCTTTTTTTTGCCGTAACCTTACAATATCAACTTTTAATTCTAATTATTACTATCCTGTAGCATGTACATTATCCAACCTACAATGTACCTTTCTAACTAATTAGAGGCATTAATATATTCAATAAGTTTCTCTTCCTGAATCTTCTATGTAATGATTTCCATTATTTTGCCCATTATTTCCTATCATCGTGCATTAATTTACCTGTATCCTATCAATTTGTGTTAACCTTCTTTTTTTAATTTTCTTATCTTTTAAAAAAATACATGAAGCTCTTTTATACTGTATCTTTGTTTTGTTTTTGCCAATTTCTTACTCCTTGTTTTATTATTTTACTGTTTACTTTATCCAATAGAAATATATATTTTTATTCCCAAACCCATTAATTAGTTCCATCTAACCACCATTTTACTACTCCCTATTTATAAAAAAAAAACAGCCTACATCACCCCCTTCCTAAAAGATACCAACCATCCCTTCCTATTTCAATTTCAATTTTTTTTTTCAATTTCAATTTATTTCCACTTGTAAAAAAATGACAAATATACAATATGCATGAACATCAAATACATGATTGGTTACAATTAAATGAATAAACAAAACAAAAGTGGGGGAATCATAAAAAAGCACATAAAGGCTTGTAAAAATGATCCCTTGCATTCATTTTAAAGAGCATCAAGCGTGGGGATGCTACATAGCGGGTCGCCATTTTGAACTGGGTTAGTTTGCGCGCACCGCATGACACTGAGCTAACGTGCATTACGCACCGTGCGCAACGCGTATGCAAGATGGCGCCGCGCATCTCATTTGACGAATCTGAACTACCTTTAAAGCATATACTGTAGAATATTGACAATACAAAAAAAAAAAAAAAAAACATTCATTAAAGTAAGAGAAAAAAATGTATTTAAGAAAGAAAAAACAAACACAAAACACAAAAAAAAAAAAAATTAAATTACAATTAGGAAACATTTTCACACATCATTTGACAGTCAATTACTAATATCGACAAATAATTGTTTCTTTAATAGTCTTTTGAATTGACTTAGAGTTTTACAGTCCTTTAATAATGGTGGTAGGTTATTCCAGATGATAGTACCATGATAAAATATTGAAGATTGTGTTACTAAAGTGCGATTAAATGGAAGATGAATATTTTGGGCATTTCTTGTATTATACGTGTGAACTTGATTATTGCAAATAAAAAATTCTTTAAATGCGACAGGGAGTAAATTATTAAACATTTTATACATGAATATTGCAGTTTCTAAAAATATAGTTTCATTAATTGGTAAAATTGACATTTTTATAAACAAAGGTGCACTAGGGGATAAAAAAGGCGATTCGGTTATCAATCTTATTGCACGTTTTTGCAGTTTATGTATTCGCTCAGTATTTTTCTTGGAAGTAAAACCCCATACAATACTACAATAATTAATGTGCGATGATATAAGTGAATGATATAGCATTTTCAAAACTGTTTGAGGCAAAAAATGTAATTTATAAAGTATTCCTATATTTCGTGCAATAGTATTACATACATAATTTACATGTTGATTCCAAGATAATTTTTCATCTAAATGCACCCCTAAAAACTTTTCCGTCCCCTTCCCCCAAACTATATAAAAACTTACACCCCCTCCTTACTGCCTTACGGCTCTCTCAAATGTTTATATTCTGTGAAACGTGCAAGTTGGAAATTCATAAATTATGCAAATTATATATGTAATTTACTTTCACTAATAAAATATCATAGGGTAAGAAAAGAAATCTAAGACAACTTTGTTTGTGTAATTTGTAATCATACAAAAATGTATTTTAGATTTGAGAATTTTGCAAACATTTTCTTTTTGAACGTAGCAATTACATAGTGATGTTGATCTGCAAATTGGCAATGTAAGTAGGAATGAATACATGTTACCCCCCTGTGTCACAATGTATTTATAGGTATACATATATTTAAATTCTTTCATGAATGTATCTTGTATTTGTAAAATGTTTTTTATAGATTTGTTTTCTTGTTTTTTTAGGGCTTGTCCTAGTGTCTATAGCCACAAAAAATTTATTAGACTTGAAAATTGGCCTAAAGCCACCAGAAATTTATTTGGGCCACTAGACACTTTTGTATTGGCCACCAACTAATTAGGACCTACAAATGTACTATGGTGGGAGTCTTATCTGTTTAATAAGTCATTTGGCCACCTGAGAGAAAAGCCTAACCCATCAAGGACGAGTGTTTTTTCGATGCAAAATTGATAATTATTTCCCTAAACAAATTGGCAACTCCTAGTTTTGGTCTAATCCTTTAATGTCATACAAATAGGTGGAAAATATATAGTTATTAACATTTAAGACAAATTTATATAAAGTGGTTTGCTGTGAAGTTGCCAATTTGAACACTAAAATCTGTTTTGAAAATTTGGCAATGTGTTTTTCCTAAATTATAACAATCTATGCAATAATATAATATAAATCTTTAAACAAATAACGAAAGCAGGCACAGTAACAAAATAGGGCAAAAACAAAATAAAGAAATGTATTCTCTTGCTCCTTGCACACTTCATATAACTTGTTATCTTCTTGCTGAAGTGTAGGACTACCAAACCACAAATATGTGGGCCATAGAGGGCCTGATGGGCCTAGTGGGCCTGATGGGCTATAGAGGGCCTGCCCTGTTTACATGTATGGTATCTTTTCTGTGAAATGTTATACACTGCATACTGATTCTTCTTCTATGATTATATGTGTTGTATTTTATTCTCTTTGTGCTTGTATTAATGTATTTTATTTCATTTATATATGTTTTTGTATTCATGTCTTTTAATATTCTACACCAATTTCATTTCAAAATATTTGATTGAATATAAACTGAATATAAATTTGAATAGGAATATTCAATCAGTCTTTGGTATTAACAAAGATATATTATGGCATGAGTACCAATGATTTACTGTTAAAAATGAAATGAATAACGTCCGAGTGATTATCAAACAAAATATTAAATCGAACTTGAAGAATTAATAGAAAGTCACAATTAGTCATTTGAACAGAAATGATATACACTTGCAGCAATTTGTTTTCTTAAAAATATTTCTCTCTGCTTTACTCTCTGTTTTCTGCATTAACAACATATCTTATGATTTGGCATGAAGTAACCAAGATTGATATAAATCAGGTGCTTACTATTGAAATCATATTTTAAACAACAACTTGAAATGATGTTCCTATTTGATAGAAGTAAAACATTTCTGAAAAAAAAAAGCAATGGAAAAATTAACATTAATCAAACTTTTAAGCTGTTTAACATTACTCAAGATCTTTTGTTAAATCAATTATAGCATGAGTTACCAATGATTTATGCATTCTATTAAAAGTCCATTTAATGCTTCAAAAAGTACATTCTACTTACTTTCTGACAAGTTTTCGTTGAAATGCATTTGAGGCTACATCCACATATCTACTAATTTTCTATTACAATGATGTGAGCATGTTTCTTTGAAAAAATACAATTGAAGCTACAAATGTATCTACTCATTTTCTAATCTCTTATTAATATTCAAGATTTTGTGCCTTTTCTCCTCGCAGCCGTGGTATAAGAACCTTAAAAACATGCCGCCATGGAGTAACGAACTGGTACACTGCATGCTTCTTGTCAATAATTTGGTGTCGTAACCATGGCAACCTCTCAAGCTTTTTTCTTTAATATTAATATATTTACATATTATTATGCTATAGAATTTGCACCCTTCACATCATGATCATGCATTAAATTTGCTTTGACCATCATCTCCCCAAATGGTTCATACGGTAAACTTTATTATTGGTTTTGGGAGCTTGCTTTAGTTGTATAGAATGTAGAGATTGGGATTTATCGGGAGAACTTAGAAAAGAATGAATGGGTCAATACGCGCACATTTATGGGGAACATGAGAATTAAATGTGCGCAAGAAAATTGAAAGAAATGTTAATTATTTCCTTTGGTTTCATCTTTATTTGGTTTTGGGGGCTTGCTTTAATATAGAATATAGAGACTGGAGTTATTGGCAGTCAATATTGCTATAATGAGGAGTAAAATAAGAATTCAGTGAGCAAGACTCTTATATCATTTTCTGATGATTCAAACGGTGAACAGATTTGTGGATATTTAAAAAAAGGCCGTTTTAGGGAGAAAAGTGCCAGTTTGCCGTTTAGCAGCAACTTGCCTTATTATTTTTCTGGGTTAGTATTTACAAATTACAGGGTAGAACAAAGTTATATTTTGATGTTTAACACTTTGTGCGCCGTACGCGACTATAGTCACAAACAGCGGCGCGCTTCGTTCGACTTTAGTCACAGACATAGCAGGTAATGTGTGCATGCGCGCGCACACAATATACGATGCGTGTGGCGCGCGCCCGTGTGTGATGATAGCGACCGTAATGACCAAGCGCGAGTCAAGGGTAGCTAGCCGCCTAGGGTGCGGGCGCCAGTGTATGGGTACACGTTTGAACTAGCGCCTAAAATAATCTGGCCATGGCGGGATCTACTGCACAGCGGACAAAGTGTTTAAAAAAAAAATACTGCAGAAAATATTTGTGCATGAAATTCTGTTATTAAAGGGGATAATTAATGAAATTCTTTCGGGATTTCTTTATGAGAATTGTAGGGGCTGTTTAATATTATATCAGTTTTTTAGGGTGTGGGGGGGGGGGGGGGGGCTCTCCTTTGCATTTAGGGGGCGACATTGCCCAAGGCCTTGGTTAATGTTTCATTGATAAATGTAGTTTTGTATTAAAAAAAGGGGGAAAAGGGGGAAACAAAAAGTTGTTTTATTCGTTTTTTGTTCAAAATTAAAAACAAAACAAAATGCACTCTTCACTAAATGTATTCCCTATTCACATTGTCTCTGTCTCTGTCACATTTATATCGCTACAATTCTGTGGCTTGCTCGTGTCACATTATCTCTTATTTTACTTTTTTTCCCGTTTTGATCTACATGTATTTACTTTAATAGTTTTTACTTTGTTGTTTATTTGAAATTATTTAATTTACTTTTAGTTTTAATTTAATTTTTCATGTGTTGTTTTGTGTTAAGTTTATTCTGATTTAATTTTTCATGTCTTGTTTCGTGATAAGTTTATCCTAATTTTTTCTTCTTCTATAAACTACAAAATATATCTATAGGTGTATGTTAATGAATGTCTTACAGTTCAGCCCATTGTCCCCCTATTGTCTCTTATAGTGGGTGTAAGTAATCAAGCATCGAATGGAACCCGTAGGAAGAACCCACTGACATAAGGGCCTTTTAGCTCAGTTGGTAGAGCACCGGTCTGCCAATCTGGAGGTTTCTTTCTATAAACTACAAAATATATAGGTGTATGTTTAATGGATGTCTTACAGTTCAGCCCATTGTCCCCCTATTATCCCTTGTAGTGGTTATAAGTAATCGAGCGTGATTGAATGGAACACGCAGGAAGTACCCACTGACAATAAGGGCCATTTAGCTCAGTCGGTAGAGCAACGGTCCGCCAATCTGGAGGTTACGGGTCTTATATTCAGTGATGTTTTTGATGGTCTGGTGACTCAAAGTCTGATCTGAGTCACGATGTAAAAACAAATGGAAACATGCTATTTCATTGGGTACTCGGACTCAGAACTTGTGGACTCAACTACAGCCCTGCTATTAAATATCCCACCAGAATCTTCTTTGCTCATTTTTTAAAATATGTAGTTTTACATTTTGAAACTTGAGGATGACAAAAACTTCTTTTTAAATAGCAAATAACATTTTTATGGAAGTATGGAACTAATGTAGTATTTATAGTTTTGTAAATTGAAACAATAAGCAAGCAAATTAAATGTAGTGTATTAATGTTGGCACGGTGGTGTAAACATAGCTTTTGTCAATCGACCCGTTGCATTTATTGTACAAATGGTGAAATATATTGATTCATTGGATGATTGGTGCATGAAATTGGTATTTAAAGGAGCTTTGGTCAAGTTAAACTGGTTCTGCAATATATGCAAATTGTGTCTTTATAATACTGCCGTAATCTGACAAAAGGAAGCAACTGACAATTTTATGGATACGGTAGTCTTTTTACTTGTTTTGGGGTAATTGAGATATGCTCTACACAATGGTGATCAAATTAAAGTCACCTGACAATCCATTCATGAGAAATGAATACAGGTCAAAAGGAAGTAACTGCACAAATATCATCATAAAAATCCTCATTTACAAGAAAACTACCAATTGGCAGTTGCTTCCGTTTGTCAGATTACGGCAGAATAGTAGTTACTAATAATGGGGAGTTTGCAAATCTGGAACGATAAAGACATCGACGATATGACATCACTATTAGGCTCCGCCCTCAATTATTTCCAGTTCTCTCGATGTCCTCTAGCTCGTCACTAGCACTTGCCCTGTTGCCCGGGGCAAGTAAAAATCAAAGTCGGGCAAGTACAATTTCATAAATGGTTGAGTTTGGTTGCCTGGTTGGGCAACTACCATTCAACTGCAAGCTCCAATTTCATTCCTTCCATGTAAACAAGCCTCCGCACTAACTTTTCTTTCTACTTGCCCGTTTGGGGCAAGCAAAATCAGGAATGTTCAAATTTCACTTGCCTGAAGAGAAAATTACTTGTCCATAAAAAACAATGTGAACAAAAAAAGACAAACTAATTCTGCTAGTGCTGGGTAGCTCGATCTTCTTGGCAAATTTCTCTCTTGTTTCTAGATGAGATTTATGCATTTAAGGAATACAATTTTTCTCTCATAGTTGAACAGAAATTTTACTTGTCCAACATCAATTTTGACTTGCCCCGGGCAAGAGGGCAAGTGATAGTGTCTAGCTCTGATTTAAATCTCATCTACCTACAAGAGAGAAATTTGTCAAGCAACTACATGATCGCGTTATTCTTTCCATACGCGTAAAAACGCGTATAACGCACGGGAAAAATAACGCGTATATACGCGTCTTGCGGGAGCGCATTGCAAGGCGCATTTTATTTCATAGCGCCATCTACGGCGACCTATTTTTAAGGCGCCTCTGCAGTGCACTGCGTGTGCATGCGCCAATGGTATGATGCGTTCCAAAAGCTGGAAATGAGCGAATATGAAGTGGTAATTAAAAAAAGATGTTGCGTCTTAAACAAAAAAATGTTCTTATCGATTTCACTTCATTACAGAACTTATTTTTGTATTATTTTTTCGTCCGCTAGAATTGATAGAACTAGCACAATTACGATAATAGTATTACCAACAAATTTTCCTGCCCATTTCACTTGATTACGGAGCAGTAGTTTCAATTCATTTTTCGTCCGCTAGAACTGATCAAATCAGCGAAATCACAATGATTGTTTGATAGACAAGTTTTCTTCCGGTTTTCACTTGAAAATGGAACTAATTTCTATTTATTTTCGTCTACTAGACTTTTCAGATAAACGTAACTACGATACTTGTGTTTATTGTATGATTTTCTTACCGACTTTACTTCATAACGGAACTCATTCCGATTTGTTTTTCGTCTTCTAGACAAATCAAATATGCTTAATACCTGCGATCAATGTTTTATTGTGAAATAATCTTACCGATTTCGCTTACTTTCAAAACTAAGATTTTAAAAAAAACGGGATCGCATAGAAAGGCGCTTTTCTTTCTGACGACTTATTTGTTTTTCGCCCGCTAAACGATCGTTGTTTTATTGTTAAATGTTTTTATATATTTTGCTTATTAAAAAAATAGTACCATCGTTGTTTTATTGTTAAATGTTTTTATATATTTTGCTTCCTTACGGAATTAACGCCGACTATTTTTAAATTCCTACCTCGAACAGGAAAACGCGTATATACGGGAGCGCTTTGATAAGCGCTTATTATGACTACTTTATTTCTTTTCCGCCCGCTATACGGGAGCGCTTTGATAAGCGCTTTTTATTATGACTACTTTATTTCTTTTTCCGCCCGCTAGACTTATTAAAAAAGCGTAATTACGATCATTGTTTGCTTGTGAAATTCTTACCGATGTTGCTCCCTTATACGGAACTAATTTCCATCATTTTTGAATGCGTACCTCGAACGTGGAAACGCGTATATATATACCTTTATCCCGTTATACGCGTTTTTTCCCGTTAGAGGTACGCATTTAAAAATGAGCGAAATTAGTTCCGTATAAGGAAGCAACATCGGTAAGAATTTTCACAACAAAACAATGAACGTATTCTGGCTAATTAAAGAACAACTAATAATGAAAAAATGCTAATTACGCTTAGGTCTAGCGGGCGAAAAAGCAACATGAACAAAAACATTTAACAATATAACAATGATCGTAATTAAAAGTAAGTCGTTGTTATGTAATGCGCCTAACTATATGCGCTCCCAATTTTTAACGGGAAAAAACGCGTATAACGGGAAAAAGGCGTGTATATACGCGTTTCCCCGTTCGAGGTACGCATTTAAAAATGAGCGAAATTAGTTCCGTATAAGGAAGCAACATCGGTAAGAATTTTCACAACAAAACAATGAACGTATTCTGGCTAATTAAAGAACAACTAATAATGAAAAAATGCTAATTACGCTTAAGTCTAGCGGGCGAAAAAGCAACATGAACAAAAACATTTAACAATATAACAATGATCGTAATTAAAAGTAAGTCGTTGTTATGTAATGCGCCTAACTATATGCGCTCCCAATTTTTAACGGGAAAAAAACGCGTATAACGGGAAAAAGGCGTGTATATACGCGTTTCCCCGTTCGAGATACGCATTTAAAAATGAGCGAAATTAGTTCCGTATAAGGAAGCAACATCGGTAAGAATTTTCACAACAAAACAATGAACGTATTCTGGCTAATTAAAGAACAACTAATAATGAAAAAATGCTAATTACGCTTAAGTCTAGCGGGCGAAAAAGCAACATGAACAAAAACATTTAACAATATAACAATGATCGTAATTAAAAGTAAGTCGTTGTTATGTAATGCGCCTAACTATATGCGCTCCCAATTTTTAACGGGAAAAAAACGCGTATAACGGGAAAAAGGCGTGTATATACGCGTTTCCCCGTTCGAGGTACGCATTTAAAAATGAGCGAAATTAGTTCCGTATAAGGAAGCAACATCGGTAAGAATTTTCACAACAAAACAATGAACGTATTCTGGCTAATTAAAGAACAACTAATAATGAAAAAATGCTAATTACGCTTAAGTCTAGCGGGCGAAAAAGCAACATGAACAAAAACATTTAACAATATAACAATGATCGTAATTAAAAGTAAGTCGTTGTTATGTAATGCGCCTAACTATATGCGCTCCCAATTTTTAACGGGAAAAAACGCGTATAACGGGAAAAAGGCGTGTATATACGCGTTTCCCCGTTCGAGGTACGCATTTAAAAATGAGCGAAATTAGTTCCGTATAAGGAAGCAACATCGGTAAGAATTTTCACAACAAAACAATGAACGTATTCTGGCTAATTAAAGAACAACTAATAATGAAAAAATGCTAATTACGCTTAAGTCTAGCGGGCGAAAAAGCAACATGAACAAAAACATTTAACAATATAACAATGATCGTAATTAAAAGTAAGTCGTTGTTATGTAATGCGCCTAACTATATGCGCTCCCAATTTTTAACGGGAAAAAACGCGTATAACGGGAAAAAGGCGTGTATATACGCGTTTCCCCGTTCGAGGTACGCATTTAAAAATGAGCGAAATTAGTTCCGTATAAGGAAGCAACATCGGTAAGAATTTTCACAACAAAACAATGAACGTATTCTGGCTAATTAAAGAACAACTAATAATGAAAAAATGCTAATTACGCTTAAGTCTAGCGGGCGAAAAAGCAACATGAACAAAAACATTTAACAATATAACAATGATCGTAATTAAAAGTAAGTCGTTGTTATGTAATGCGCCTAACTATATGCGCTCCCAATTTTTAACGGGAAAAAAACGCGTATAACGGGAAAAAGGCGTGTATATACGCGTTTCCCCGTTCGAGGTACGCATTTAAAAATGAGCGAAATTAGTTCCGTATAAGGAAGCAACATCGGTAAGAATTTTCACAACAAAACAATGAACGTATTCTGGCTAATTAAAGAACAACTAATAATGAAAAAATGCTAATTACGCTTAAGTCTAGCGGGCGAAAAAAAAATGACTAGTCATAATGAAAAGCGCTTCTCGAAGCGCTCCCGTATACGCGTTTTATCCCATTCGAGGTACGCATTTAAAAATGATCGACATTAATTCCGTAAGAAGCAACATGAACAAAAACATTTAACAATATAACAATGATCGTAATTAAAAGTAAGTCGTTGTTATGTAATGCGCCTAACTATATGCGCTCCCAATTTTTAACGGGAAAAAAACGCGTATAACGGGAAAAAGGCGTGTATATACGCGTTTCCCCGTTCGAGATACGCATTTAAAAATGAGCGAAATTAGTTCCGTATAAGGAAGCAACATCGGTAAGAATTTTCACAACAAAACAATGAACGTATTCTGGCTAATTAAAGAACAACTAATAATGAAAAAATGCTAATTACGCTTAAGTCTAGCGGGCGAAAAAGCAACATGAACAAAAACATTTAACAATATAACAATGATCGTAATTAAAAGTAAGTCGTTGTTATGTAATGCGCCTAACTATATGCGCTCCCAATTTTTAACGGGAAAAAACGCGTATAACGGGAAAAAGGCGTGTATATACGCGTTTCCCCGTTCGAGGTACGCATTTAAAAATGAGCGAAATTAGTTCCGTATAAGGAAGCAACATCGGTAAGAATTTTCACAACAAAACAATGAACGTATTCTGGCTAATTAAAGAACAACTAATAATGAAAAAATGCTAATTACGCTTAAGTCTAGCGGGCGAAAAAGCAACATGAACAAAAACATTTAACAATATAACAATGATCGTAATTAAAAGTAAGTCGTTGTTATGTAATGCGCCTAACTATATGCGCTCCCAATTTTTAACGGGAAAAAACGCGTATAACGGGAAAAAGGCGTGTATATACGCGTTTCCCCGTTCGAGGTACGCATTTAAAAATGAGCGAAATTAGTTCCGTATAAGGAAGCAACATCGGTAAGAATTTTCACAACAAAACAATGAACGTATTCTGGCTAATTAAAGAACAACTAATAATGAAAAAATGCTAATTACGCTTAAGTCTAGCGGGCGAAAAAGCAACATGAACAAAAACATTTAACAATATAACAATGATCGTAATTAAAAGTAAGTCGTTGTTATGTAATGCGCCTAACTACATGCGCTCCCAATTTTTAACGGGAAAAAAACGCGTATAACGGGAAAAAGGCGTGTATATACGCGTTTCCCCGTTCGAGGTACGCATTTAAAAATGAGCGAAATTAGTTCCGTATAAGGAAGCAACATCGGTAAGAATTTTCACAACAAAACAATGAACGTATTCTGGCTAATTAAAGAACAACTAATAATGAAAAAATGCTAATTACGCTTAAGTCTAGCGGGCGAAAAAAAAATGACTAGTCATAATGAAAAGCGCTTCTCGAAGCGCTCCCGTATACGCGTTTTATCCCATTCGAGGTACGCATTTAAAAATGATCGACATTAATTCCGTAAGAAGCAACATGAACAAAAACATTTAACAATATAACAATGATCGTAATTAAAAGTAAGTCGTTTTATGTAATGCGCCTAACTATATGCGCTCCCAATTTTTAACGGGAAAAAACGCGTATAACGGGAAAAAGGCGTGTATATACGCGTTTCCCCGTTCGAGGTACGCATTTAAAAATGAGCGAAATTAGTTCCGTATAAGGAAGCAACATCGGTAAGAATTTTCACAACAAAACAATGAACGTATTCTGGCTAATTAAAAAACAAATAATAATGAAAAAATGCTAATTACGCTTAAGTCTAGCGGGCGAAAACAAAATTACTAGTCATAATGAAAAGCGCTTCTCGAAGCGCTCCCGTATACGCCCCCCCCCCCCCCCCGCCTACATACCAGACTCATTTTGCTGACGCAGACGTTCGGACCGCATCATTGCCTTGCATGTTTTTCATTTGTTTGTTTATTTTTTTCGTTTTGTCTTGGTACGTTTTTATTTGTTTACGTTGTTGCATGATTCACGGAACTTTATTTTTAACAGGTGACATAAACAAACATCTTTTGTTTTAATTTGCTTTACATTTAAATAACCCTTACCCCGTTTCATGAAACATTCTATGTGAGTTACTTTCATATCAATAGTAACTACCAGGAAATTCTCGAATTTGATTCGATGAAACCAGTACTGTCATGGTAGTTACTAGCAGAGATATTATTATATTCCTGTTTTATGGACTACCGTATTTTTTTCTATAAACTAATTTCTTATTTGCTACTTTTTGTGAAATTGAGGGTCAATTCATATATTCAGTCTTATAATTTTCAGTTGTGTTTATATTAATTTCGTCTTTGATTCCGTTTTTGATACCGTTGATTTACCATTGGGGCCATGATATGTTCATTTGTGTAACAGTAAAGGCCCACTGGACACAACAGTGGTGTCATTGTTGTCTGGTAATGCATATTCTGAGTCATGGAAGAGGTCATCGTTATATTTCATGAGCAGCGCAAATATTCATTACCGGACATGGTTGTGGCTGTATTAGTCTCAATAAGCACAACTAGGTACATTACTGATGCAAGCCAAACGACACAAATTCCTATGTTTTATGATCGTTCTTACTAATCAACACGTTACTACTTAAACTAACATCTTTCGAATTTTGCTGCGTTGTTACTTTATACAACCATGCCCATGTTTGAGCTGAGCTGTCGTTCGACATGTCATTCACACGTACATGTAAGTTTTTTTGAATTTATATATCGGTTTTGCATGTATTCGTTAACTTTCTTACTCGTTAATCGAATTTTCATTTGACTATACTGTCTGTTGGTACTGCATTATTCCTTTATTTTTGTTTCGTTTAGAATTGACATTGTTATTGTTAACATTTCCGTTCTTGTTATAGATTGTTCGAATCACATCTCCCATGACTAATTAGTGTTAATCTAGATCATTTATTCATGAAAATTGTTCGACATACTTGCTATTTGTGTTGATAGATTCTCTTTTGACAGAAGGAATGATCGATCATTTTACAATGTTGGTTTGAAATGTATATTTTCTGCTTGCTTTGCATATAATTGATATATGTTTATGGTTCAAATGATGGTACACGATTACTTACGAAACTTTATAAGGAATAATCTGGATATTGTTTCATTACAAAATGTAGTGGCGTTATATTTTGAGACACCCCGTAATGTTTTGCGGCTGAGAATGCAAATTTATTTTACCTATTATCATTTTTTATGCAGAATTAACTCTAATTGCATGGAGGACGACTCTCATCGTTTCTTCTTTCGTATCTTCCAGGCATCAGCGAAGTTCCACACCTTGTCATGGCGAACGGAGCGTGTAGATTGCTGACTGCTAAATCCACTACCGGATACAATCACTGACAATATATTTGCGTCCAAGGTGAAGACTTGAGCCCAGTCTCAGGATTTATCATCTCCTTCTGCAGCCAAATCTAGCCCGGGCAGCGCGGCCAAAACTTGCCGGGATGGTGCTGCGAAATCAACCCCTACTGGTGCCGAACAAGAAGCTCTACGTATACCCAGCCGATCAACTGTCCACTGAATGACGAATGAACTAAATTTGAACGAATTGGAATATGGATATAATTATCATGGTAAAAATGATACTTTGGTTTTCCGGCTCAATTTTGAGATTGTGCCAACCAAATTGACAATAGGAGTAAACGAATTCACGCGATTTGCGATCACCGTGTCGAAGCAGCATTCAAGTTCTTCAATATATCGTTTATATTGTTCAAAATCACATTTTCATCTATCATGATTATGGTAATTCAAAATTGTATGTAGTTGCTGCTGGCACTTGTGCACATTCACGAATTTGAGTGCCCATTAAATAACTCTTGTGTCGATTCACAAAGGCGTATACTTGAGAAACATGCAAGAATTCGTGCGCATCTTTCTGGAATTTGAAAAAACGATACAAACGATCACGCGCCAATGCGTGATTTTCAATGACTTTTAATAAATTCGGTTGATAAGAAAGTGTCAAATTGAGCTGGAAAATCAATATTATATTTATTTTTAATTCAATCTAAAATTGATATACAACTAACGAATGGGCTTTTTGTGATAGTCAAATCTATTACCGAGATGAGCTCACAATGATTTTTGTATTAATAATATTTGCATACATTACAGAAGCGGTCTTTTAGTGTAGTGCATCTTTTTGATGTGCACACGGAACACACGTCACGCTCGGCTTCCTATGTTGAATACGATTTTGGGGGTCAAACGCAACCTTCGTTTATATTTATTCAATAACCTAGTCTAAAGTGTAATGAATGTTATTTTGCTATTAGTTGTATGTTTATATTTCTAATTTAATTGATCAATCAATAATATGTGCAGCATTTATGTTGTTTTATATCAAGATTAAACCTAATCATTTTTTTTAACTATAGAGAATAGTTGAATATGGATATAATTATCATGGTAAAAATGATACGTTGGTATATAAACTGCAGTATCTTAATATTTTTTATATGATTTATTTTTAAAGTCACTATATTTTTAAAGTATTGAACTAAATCACAGAAACAGTACTAGCTATTAGGTATATTTTAGAACAACCTGTAATCAGAGCAAGCACGATGGTAGCTGTGATGCAACACATTGTGGTCTATATTCGCCCAGACCACTGGAATGTGGCACACACAACATAACCCAGCAGGAGGTCAACCACTGACCTCCTGCATCGACCATAGCTGAGCAATGTCAGCTGTTCAGTAAATTACATCTTTACATGTATATACTGTATAATTGTCTGTAGGGAGAGATCCACTTTTGCACGCCAAAATTTAAAAGCGAGGCTATTGTCTTATATGAAAGGAAATGTCATTTAATAATAAAATGACCACTTAAGATGTTACCTTATTTTATTCTTTGTTGACAGTGTTTCTCAACCTTTTTTTAACCCTATGCCCACTTTAGCTCTTTCGAATTTCATCGAGGCGCATCTTACAAAAACATATTAGGAAACAAATTACAATAAACCAGATAATAGAAAACTGTGTGGTATAATGTCAGTTGCAATGCCAAAAAATTGTTTACATATCTTTAATGGGTCACTTGTGTTTGCTTGTGGGAAATAAGGTCAAATCGTGGTAACATGTAACATAATATGAAAATTTGAGCTATGGTCAATTAGAATGAGAGACGTCTCATTTTGGGGGTTTTTCGCGGCCCATTTTCGCGGCCCACCTGAAAGAGGTCCGCAGCCCACCAGTGGGCCGCGCACCGCTGGTTGAGAAACACTGTATTAAAGCAAACATAATTGTTTTAGATGAAATTGCTAATAAGGATCTATTCTCTGTCCAAATAATGAGTATCTGTTTTGCATTGGACTTTCATATGTGCCGCTATAAAGAATTGATAAGTTTCTTTTTGAGCTCGATGTATTACAAATGGTTGGGTTTATGCATATTTACGTTTTATGATCAGATTTCGATCGAATAAAGTACACACAAAAAAACTACCCCTCACGTAAAATGTGTATATGTTTATTAACCGAACACAAACGGTAACTTCCCGGCCTATAATTTCATAACCGATTATTGTTTCAATACGTCATCTTGGCACAATATTGGCACAGTTGTTAGGTTAAATGTGCGAAAATCAGAGATTTTCATTACTTTCTGGTATAATGAGCACAAATTGACAAAATGGCCCAATTCAGAAGCCACAAGGTATTATACGTGCCTGTACATTGTTGTGAATCCGTATGTGGCGGAATACATTGATCATGGCTTATTGATATTTCATTCATTTTGATTTTGTGATGGCACATGTTTTATAATGCATTAGTTGCAATTGTAAAACAGTGTATTTTTTAAAAATTTCCAACTATTCATAATTTGTAATGATGATAGTTTTTTGCGCTTTTGAAATATGACTATTTCTTCTGTAACGTGTGCTCACTAAACCATGGATTAATGGTTACCTCTTACTTTAACACATCGTTTTCCTAATGCTATGGTCACAACCCCTAAAAGTAGCCTGCTCGGCGGCCGGGCGGCGAGTTTTTTAGCCAAAATCGCTCGGTCACCCAGCGGCTGCCACCCAGGCACCGCTGGTTTTTAGGCATCGCTCGGTCGCCGCTGAAGTTTTAGCGCGGAGTTAAAATTTGGGCGGCGCCTGCTCACTTTTCACTCGCCGCCCATAATACTCTCGGTGGCCGAGCGGTCGCCGCCCGGGCACCGACCTAATCGAGCGGTCACCGTCGGGCGATTTAAATAAAAAAATATGTCAAATAAGCCATCGGCTGACGAGCGGTCGCCGTCCGGTCACCGCTGGGAGATCAGTCGGTCACCGGGCGGCGACCGCTCGGCAGCCGATGACCCATTTGACCTATACAGGGTGGCTCCCCCCCCCCCCCAAAAAAAAAAACGGAACGGGGCACCTCCCAAATAAAATAACACACGTTTTATGTCCATCGGATAGAGTGTCTTTTCAAATGAACAACGATACCAAGAACAGTCAATTTGGTCATGTAGTTTTTGTTTTAGGACCCTGTGAGTGACACCATGTCAGGTTACTTTTTTTTGACATTTGTTATTAAGCCACCGCGTGATGAATTGCACGAACCGCCTCTCATATCGTTGAGCATCGCGCACTATTGTTAGTGTGCACTCAGCCGTGTGCCGAGAGAATGGGCCTGCTCGCTGAATGGTATTACGGGCAAGGCGTGCAGTTAAACTGGCATTGACTATGTCGAAATCGACACCTGACATGGTCTCACTCACGGCGTCCTTTAACAAAAACTACCTGACCAAAATTATTGTTCTTGGTATTGTTTTTCATTGGAAAGGACACCCTATCTGATGAACATAAACATTATGGTATCATATTTTGGGAAGTGCCCCGTTCCGTTCTTTTTTGGGCCACCCTGTATTTTACCTAAATCGAGCATTGTTTGGAAAATAGGCGCTCCACAAAAAAGTGTGTGTATGTGTGCGCGCCTGTCTTTGTGTGTGTGAGTGTGTGTCTGTGTGTGCGTGTGTGCGTGTGTGTGTCTGTGTGACTTTCAGATGCAAAGGTATCTAGAAAATGTGTTAAACATGCATACTTGTTTTGTAAGTTGATTCATATTCTGTTCGCATACACACACGAACACACACACATACACACTCACACATCCATAATGCGAGTCTATGTTTAATCATATGTTTACTCTTTCATGTACCAACGCAATATATGTGCTTTAAAAATTAATGTAAAAACGGCCCAAGTCCTTAATTCTAAAAACAAGTTTGGGCTAAAAAAGTTTCCTATCTACGTCACTAAAATATGACACCGTACTTAAGTGATAGGTGAGTTTTGTTGCAATGATTTATTGTTCGATAATGAAAAACTAAGTGAAAATTTTGTTAATAACACAATATTTTAATGACCGAATAAACTTCATTTTATCAAACTTTTATCAGAAACAACTGAAATATCCATAATCATAATCATTTGCAGTACATGTGGATTATGTTTAAAAAACTTATTAATGTAATTTTGAACCAGCCTTTAACAAAAATGCTTCCTCTTCTTCAAAAAGTAACAAAATGGGTATTTAAAGGTATAGTCGAGTTTTTGGTAAAGAGAGTAAACTTTTTGTAAAAATGAATTATGGTAACCAAAGCCTGCACCACTTAAATACAAATGAACAGTGAAACTATACTTATCCTTAAAAGGAATTTAAATTCACAAACGACTGAGTAAAGAGCCTGTAAACATTCAAACAGAAGTGTTAATGATAAAGATGGCGCTCTGTTTTAACGCGTTAATAAACTGAATAAGTTAAGTATTTAACTCGAAAATACGCGTTTAACGAGATTGTACGCTCGGAGAGCCGGGTAGGAGTATATAATATGGAGAGATGGCCTTGCTGTTAACAGGTAAGCGTACCCGTACATGTCATGGAAATGTGACGACACTGCAACATACATGTATGATACCCAAATAGATTTATTTAATAAGATTATGTACATGTATGTTTACAGGCTGTTCATAGTTATATGTATAATAATAATAATAATGGTGCTTATATAGCGCATTATACATGGTCTCAATGCGCTTTACAATTCAATGATAATAATATACATGTATTGCACTGAATGATAGAGGAAAAATGATTAACTGTTAATCCCGGTCTGTACCACTGACCTCCACTCGGTGGTCTGTACGAACGCCCGGCCCAGAATCCACCACTTCTCAATTGCTCCATTGCTGCCCATCGTCGCTCCTTACACCGGTTACGACCATCTGTCAGGCTACATGACGAAATTTAGCCCGAGTAATGTTCTCGTGTGCTCTTTTCGTGAGCCTCTGCTCACCGTTCATGTTCTTGCCTGTGTTTCTTTTTAATAATTATTGTTTTAGCCTTAGCCCACACTCTCAAAGATTGGGGGGAATATAGAGTTGTGGCATGGTACTATTATCTTTCTTTTATTGCGTTGTCATTAGCTGATGATAGAGTACCCAACCCACTCTAGATACCAATAGGAGATTATATAGGTCAGGGTGGTGTGGTGACACTGCAACATGTGGTCTTTATGTATAGTATTTTATACTGTTATGACATGGCGTTGGGGGTATAGGCACGGAATATAACACCCCGAGGGATTTTAAATGCTATCGAGGGAAGAGTTTAATAAATAAGTATCTTCTTCACGAAATAGCATTTGAAATCCCGAGAGTGGGAATATTCCGTCCTGTACCCGACAACAAATGTAATAACGGTTTATCGTATGACTGACAAAATCGTTTGCAACTCACTCATAAACATAATATGTACAGAAGCTACAATCATCACACACATGCTGCAGAATTCATGTGCCGAACAGTCGATCGGCGTACTTGTTGAAGTAAGGTATTGAAACGTCATTACGCGCGTAACTCGCCGTGATTAGCGCGTTCACGCTCGAAATATAATGTTTCGCGCTTAATAGTGCCATGGTATAATTTATTATACTGATTATAACACCCCATCTGCCTGTACTATATTTACTAAGTCATGTGATAAACATGTATAGTCAAGATAAGGTTATAAGAAGATGTATGTTAACAAACTGTTCATAACGCGAATAACGCGAATATAATGGAAATATACGCGTCATACGCGATGGCATGTCTCAGAGAAAAAACTATGGGAGAGTTCGACTTGTTGCTATGGAAGCGCATTGATACATAGGCGCATTTCATTGTCACGACTTGTTTATTATTTTTAAATGCGTACCTCGAACGCGTAAAAACGCGTATACATGTACATAATTATACGCATTATTTTTTTGTTAATTATTATGTATGTCATGTAATTTCCATCATTTTTAATGCGTACCTTGAACGCGTAAAAACGTGTATACATATACGCATTATTCTCTTTCTTTTATTGCGTTGTCATTAGCTGATGATAGCTACTATGTTCGCAGACGTATAGATTATAAGAGGCCAATGTGCGCAGAGGTTATAGGTACGCATTTCAAAATTAGTTCCGTAAGGAAGCAAAATTGGTAAGAATATTTCACAATCAAACAATGTTCGTAGTTCCGCGTATTTGATAAGTCTAGCGCCTAGCGGGCGAAAACAAATAAGTAGTCACAAAATAAAGAGCGCTTATCAAAGCGCTCTCGTATGTACGCGTTTTCCGTTCGAGGTATATTATACGATTTAAAAAATGATCGAAATCAATTCCGTAAGGAAGCGAATTAAATAAAAAACATTTCACAAAACAATGATCGAATTAACGCCTTTTAAATAAATTTGGCGTACGAAACTGTTCATAACGCGAATAACGCGAATATAATGGAAATATACGCGTCATATGCGATGGCAAAATATCTCAGAGAGAAAACTATGGGAGAGTTCGACTTGTTGCTATGGAAGCGCATTGAAACATAGGCGCATTTCATTGTCACGACTTGTTTATTATTTTTAAATGCGTACCTCGAACGCGTAAAAACGCGTATACATAATTATACGCATTATTTTTTTTTCATTATTATGTATGTCATGTAATTTCCATCATTTTCAAATGCGTACCTTGAACGCGTAACAACGTGTATACATATACGCATTATGGTACTATTCTCTTTCTTTTATTGCGTTATCATTAGCTGATGATAGCTACGATGTTGGCAGACGTAGATTATAAGAGGCCAAGGTGCGCAGAGGTTATAGGTACGCATTTCAAAATTAGTTTCGTAAGGAAGCAAAATCGGTAAGAACATTTCACAATCAAACAATGTTCGTAGTTCCGCGTATTTGATAAGTCTAGCGCCTAGCGGGCGAAAACAAATAAGTAGTCACAAAATAAAGAGCGCTTATCAAAGCGCTCTCGTATGTACGCGTTTTCCGTTCGAGGTATATTATACGATTTAAAAAATGATCGAAATCAATTCCGTAAGGAAGCGATTTAAATAAAAACATTTCACAAAACAATGATCGAATTAACGCCTTTTAAATAAATTTGGCGTACGAAACTGTTCATAACGCGAATAACGCGAATATAATGGAAATATACGCGTCATACGCGATGGCATAATATCTCAGAGAGAAAACTATGGGAGAGTTCGACTTGTTGCTATGGAAGCGCATTGATACATAGGCGCATTTCATTGTCACGACTTGTTTATTATTTTTAAATGCGTACCTCGAACGCGTAAAAACGCGTATACATAATTATACGCATTATTTTTTTGTTTATTATTTGATTTGATTTGATTTGATTTGAATTTATTTCCATATTTCACAAAAATAAACATTGAACAAGCAATTATACAAACAGACAATTCATTCTAAAACAGTACAATTGTGACCCTGCCTCGTCAAACCCACAAAAAGTCGGCAAAAATCAGTTTGGACCTTTTTATATATTTGGAAAGAGTAGAATCTTAGCTTTAATTTGATATATACCCCAACAAATTTGGACCAGTATAACATGCTCAAAAGGCGATTAAATGTAGGAGAGTGAGCAAGTCTAGTTTTACGAAATAAGGAGAAAACGGCCTCTAAAGATTTTGGATCACCCAGACATGCAGTGCAGATAAACTTTTATAACTGCTTACAAATCATTTTTTGCATCGTTTCAAGACTCAATATTGTAACAGTCGATACGTGAAAACGTACATTTTCAGGTAAAGTAAATAAAATTTATATTTTGGCTTATAACACACAAACCAATCTGGCGACTTTTTGTGGGTTTGACCAGACAGGGTCACAATTATATCAAGAAATTGAAGATTAATACAATAAGATAATACAATAAGATATAACATTATCAATAATTTGTTTGCAAGTAACATAACGTGAAATATGGGGGAACCAAAAAGAAGCGAAGCTGGTAAAAATATTTGGTTCCCACAAGGGGTAATTGTGTCTTGTCAATATTAATCAAGAAAAAATGTAATAAAAGAAAACGAACAAGAAAACTAAAAACAAAAAGAAACGCGTAAAAACGTGTATACATATACGCATTATTCTCTTTCTTTTATTGCGTTGTCATTAGCTGATGATAGCTACTATGTTTGCAGACGTAGATTATAAGAGGCCAAGGTGCGCAGAGGTTATAGGTACGCATTTCAAAATTAGTTCCGTAAGAAAGCAAAATCGGTAAAGATTTTCACAAGAAAGCAATGATCGTAATTACGCTTTTTTAATAAGTCTAGCGGGCGAGAAACAAATACCAAAAGAAGTCATAATGAAAGCGCGTATCAAAGCGCTCCCGTTTACGCGTTTTCCCGTTCGAGGTACAAATTAAAAAATGATCCATCTTAATTCCGTACGGAAGCAAAATCGGTAAAGACCAATAATGATGAAATAATGATGTTAATTACGCTTTGTTAATAAGTCTAGCGGGCGAAAACAAATAACTCGTCATAATGAAAAGCGCTTATCGAAGCGCTCCCGTATACGCGATTTATCCCGTTCGAGGTACGCATTTAAAAAAAAATCGAAATTAATTCCGTAAGGAAGCGAAATAAATAAAAACATTTAACAAAACAATGATTGTATTCACGCTTTTTGATAACCTCTAGCGGACGAAAAACAAATAAGACAGTCGTCACAATGAAAAGCGCCTATATCTATGCGCTCCCGTTTTTTTATCATGTTTAAATGCCTACCTCTGACGGGGAAAACGCGTATAATTATATACGCATTAATTTCGTAAGGAAGCAAAATAAATAGAAATATTTAACAATAAAACGATGATCGTAATTACGCTTTTCTAATAAGTCTAGCGGGAGAAAAACAAGTAAGTCTTCACAAGAAGCGCTCCCGTATACGCGATTTATCCCGTTCGAGGTTCGCATTTAACAATATTATCGATATTAATTCCGTAAGGAAGCGAAATGAATAAAAACATTTAACAATAACACAATGATGGTAATTACAAGTAAGTCGTCACAATGAAATGCGCCTATCTATATGCGCTCCCGTTTTTTTAAAAATTTTTTGCGTACCTCTAACTGGAAAAAACGCGTATAACGGGAAAAAACGCGTATAACGAGAACAAAAAACGCATATTATACGCGTTTTTATCCGTTAGAGGTACGCATTTAAAAATGATCGAAATTAGTTCCGTATAAGGAAGCAAAATCGGTAAGAATTTTCACAACAAAACAATGACCGTATTCATGCTTTTTAAAGAACAATTTAAAGAACAATTAACAATAAAAATGATGTTAATTACGCTTTTTTAATAAGTCTATAGTTTGTAATGTATTAGAATGGTGTATAGGTTTTGATATAAACAGCGTTTCAGTTTGACCATATCCCCTTTTACCGGAACTCAACTATACATTCTACTCTCTCCCTATACGTTTATCATTTCGCCTCTATCATTGCAATACATATAACTATGAACAGCCTGTAAACATACATCGTCTTAATAAATAGGTCTATTTGGGTATCATAATATGTTGCAGTGCCATCACATCTCCCTGACATATCATACGGGTACGCTTACCTCTTAGCAGCAAGGCGATCTCTCCCATATTATACTCCTCCCTCTCCAAGCGTACAATCTCGTTAAACGCGTATTTTCGAGTTAAATACTTTTCTTATTCAGTTTATTAACGCGTTAAAACCTTTTTTTTAGTGCGCCCTCTTGCGGTATATCGGCTCTTTGTGACTGAATATTACAAGCCTTTTGCTTAGTTGTTTGTAATTATGTATCCTTTTCTAGCATGATGTAATTATAAATTTATTAGTTTGTAATGGAATGGTGTATAGGATTTGATATAAACAGCGTTTCAGTTTGACCATATCCCCTTTTACCGGAACTCAACTATACATTCTACTCTCTCCGTATACGTTTATCATTTCGCCTCTATCATTGCAATACATATAACTATGAACAGCCTGTAAACATACATCGTCTTAATAAATAGGTCTATTTGGGTATCATAATATGTTGCAGTGCCATCACATCTCCCTGACATATCATACGGGTACGCTTACCTCTTAGCAGCAAGGCGATCTCTCCCATATTATACTCCTCCCTCTCCAAGCGTACAATCTCGTTAAACGCGTATTTTCGAGTTAAACACTTTACTTATTCAGTTTATTAACGCGTTAAAACCTTTTTTTAGTGCGCCCTCTTGCGGTTTATCGGCTCTTTGTGACTGAATATTACAGGCCTTTTGCTTAGTTGTTTGTAATATGTATCCTTTTCTAGCATGATGTAATTATAAATCTATTAGTTTGTAATGGAATGGTGTATAGGTTTTGATATAAACAGCGTTTCAGTTTGACCATATCCCCTTTTACCGGAACTCAACTATACATTCTACTCTCTCCGTATACGTTTATCATTTCGCCTCTATCATTGCAATACATATAACTATGAACAGCCTGTAAGCATACATCGTCTTAATAAATAGGTCTATTTGGGTATCATAATATGTTGCAGTGTCATCACATCTCCCTGACATATCATACGGGTACGCTTACCTCTTAGCAGCAAGGCGATCTCTCCCATATTATACTCCTCCCTCTCCAAGCGTACAATCTCGTTAAACGCGTATTTTCGAGTTAAATACTTTTCTTATTCAGTTTATTAACGCGTTAAAACCTTTTTTTTAGTGCGCCCTCTTGCGGTATATCGGCTCTTTGTGACTGAATATTACAAGCCTTTTGCTTAGTTGTTTGTAATTATGTATCCTTTTCTAGCATGATGTAATTATAAATTTATTAGTTTGTAATGGAATGGTGTATAGGTTTTGATATAAACAGCGTTTCAGTTTGACCATATCCCCTTTTACCGGAACTCAACTATACATTCTACTCTCTCCCTATACGTTTATCATTTCGCCTCTATCATTGCAATACATATAACTATGAACAGCCTGTAAACATACATCGTCTTAATAAATGGGTCTATTTGGGTATCATAATATGTTGCAGTGCCATCACATCTCCCTGACATATCATACGGGTACGCTTACCTCTTAGCAGCAAGGCGATATCTCCCATATTATACTCCTCCCTCTCCAAGCGTACAATCTCGTTAAACGCGTATTTTCGAGTTAAACACTTTACTTATTCAGTTTATTAACGCGTTAAAACCTTTTTTTAGTGCGCCCTCTTGCGGTTTATCGGCTCTTTGTGACTGAATATTACAGGCCTTTTGCTTAGTTGTTTGTAATTATGTATCCTTTTCTAGCATGATGTAATTATAAATCTATTAGTTTGTAATGGAATGGTGTATAGGTTTTGATATAAACAGCGTTTCAGTTTGACCATATCCCCTTTTACCGGAACTCAACTATACATTCTACTCTCTCCGTATACGTTTATCATTTCGCCTCTATCATTGCAATACATATAACTATGAACAGCCTGTAAGCATACATCGTCTTAATAAATAGGTCTATTTGGGTATCATAATATGTTGCAGTGTCATCACATCTCCCTGACATATCATACGGGTACGCTTACCTCTTAGCAGCAAGGCGATCTCTCCCATATTATACTCCTCCCTCTCCAAGCGTACAATCTCGTTAAAACGCGTATTTTCGAGTTAAATGCTTTTCTTATTCAGTTTATTAACGCGTTAAAACCTTTTTTTTTAGTGCGCCCTCTTGCGGTTTATCGGCTCTTTGTGACTGAATATTACAGGCCTTTTGCTTAGTTGTTTGTAATTATGTATCCTTTTCTAGCATGATGTAATTACAAATCTATTAGTTTGTAATGGAATGGTGTATAGGTTTTGATATAAACAGCGTTTCAGTTTGACCATATCCCCTTTTACCGGAACTCAACTATACATTCTACTCTCTCCCTATACGTTTATCATTTCGCCTCTATCATTGCAATACATATAACTATGAACAGCCTGTAAACATACATCGTCTTAATAAATAGGTCTATTTGGGTATCATAATATGTTGCAGTGCCATCACATCTCCCTGACATATCATACTGGTACGCTTACCTCTTAGCAGCAAGGCGATCTCTCCCATATTATACTCCTCCCTCTCCAAGCGTACAATCTCGTTAAACGCGTATTTTCGAGTTAAATACTTTTCTTATTCAGTTTATTAACGCGTTAAAACCTTTTTTTTAGTGCGCCCTCTTGCGGTTTATCGGCTCTTTGTGACTGAATATTACAAGCCTTTTGCTTAGTTGTTTGTAATTATGTATCCTTTTCTAGCATGATGTAATTATAAATCTATTAGTTTGTAATGGAATGGTGTATAGGTTTTGATATAAACAGCGTTTCAGTTTGACCATATCCCCTTTTACCGGAACTCAACTATACATTCTACTCTCTCCCTATACGTTTATCATTTCGCCTCTATCATTGCAATACATATAACTATGAACAGCCTGTAAACATACATCGTCTTAATAAATAGGTCTATTTGGGTATCATAATATGTTGCAGTGCCATCACATCTCCCTGACATATCATACGGGTACGCTTACCTCTTAGCAGCAAGGCGATCTCTCCCATATTATACTCCTCCCTCTCCAAGCGTACAATCTCGTTAAACGCGTATTTTCGAGTTAAATACTTTTCTTATTCAGTTTATTAACGCGTTAAAACCTTTTTTTTAGTGCGCCCTCTTGCGGTTTATCGGCTCTTTGTGACTGAATATTACAGGCCTTTTGCTTAGTTGTTTGTAATTATGTATCCTTTTCTAGCATGATGTAATTATAAATCTATTAGTTTGTAATGGAATGGTGTATAGGTTTTGATATAAACAGCGTTTCAGTTTGACCATATCCCCTTTTACCGGAACTCAACTATACATTCTACTCTCTCCCTATACGTTTATCATTTCGCCTCTATCATTGCAATACATATAACTATGAACAGCCTGTAAACATACATCGTCTTAATAAATGGGTCTATTTGGGTATCATAATATGTTGCAGTGCCATCACATCTCCCTGACATATCATACGGGTACGCTTACCTCTTAGCAGCAAGGCGATCTCTCCCATATTATACTCCTCCCTCTCCAAGCGTACAATCTCGTTAAACGCGTATTTTCGAGTTAAATACTTTTCTTATTCAGTTTATTAACGCGTTAAAACCTTTTTTTTAGTGCGCCCTCTTGCGGTTTATCGGCTCTTTGTGACTGAATATTACAGGCCTTTTGCTTAGTTGTTTGTAATTATGTATCCTTTTCTAGCATGATGTAATTATAAATCTATTAGTTTGTAATGGAATGGTGTATAGGTTTTGATATAAACAGCGTTTCAGTTTGACCATATCCCCTTTTACCGGAACTCAACTATACATTCTACTCTCTCCGTATACGTTTATCATTTCGCCTCTATCATTGCAATACATATAACTATGAACAGCCTGTAAACATACATCGTCTTAATAAATGGGTCTATTTGGGTATCATAATATGTTGCAGTGCCATCACATCTCCCTGACATATCATACGGGTACGCTTACCTCTTAGCAGCAAGGCGATCTCTCCCATATTATACTCCTCCCTCTCCAAGCGTACAATCTCGTTAAACGCGTATTTTCGAGTTAAACACTTTACTTATTCAGTTTATTAACGCGTTAAAACCTTTTTTTAGTGCGCCCTCTTGCGGTTTATCGGCTCTTTGTGACTGAATATTACAGGCCTTTTGCTTAGTTGTTTGTAATTATGTATCCTTTTCTAGCATGATGTAATTATAAATCTATTAGTTTGTAATGGAATGGTGTATAGGTTTTGATATAAACAGCGTTTCAGTTTGACCATATCCCCTTTTACCGGAACTCAACTATACATTCTACTCTCTCCGTATACGTTTATCATTTCGCCTCTATCATTGCAATACATATAACTATGAACAGCCTGTAAACATACATCGTCTTAATAAATAGGTCTATTTGGGTATCATAATATGTTGCAGTGTCATCACATCTCCCTGACATATCATACGGGTACGCTTACCTCTTAGCAGCAAGGCGATCTCTCCCATATTATACTCCTCCCTCTCCAAGCGTACAATCTCGTTAAAACGCGTATTTTCGAGTTAAATGCTTTTCTTATTCAGTTTATTAACGCGTTAAAACCTTTTTTTTTAGTGCGCCCTCTTGCGGTTTATCGGCTCTTTGTGACTGAATATTACAGGCCTTTTGCTTAGTTGTTTGTAATTATGTATCCTTTTCTAGCATGATGTAATTACAAATCTATTAGTTTGTAATGGAATGGTGTATAGGTTTTGATATAAACAGCGTTTCAGTTTGACCATATCCCCTTTTACCGGAACTCAACTATACATTCTACTCTCTCCCTATACGTTTATCATTTCGCCTCTATCATTGCAATACATATAACTATGAACAGCCTGTAAACATACATCGTCTTAATAAATGGGTCTATTTGGGTATCATAATATGTTGCAGTGCCATCACATCTCCCTGACATATCATACGGGTACGCTTACCTCTTAGCAGCAAGGCGATCTCTCCCATATTATACTCCTCCCTCTCCAAGCGTACAATCTCGTTAAACGCGTATTTTCGAGTTAAACACTTTACTTATTCAGTTTATTAACGCGTTAAAACCTTTTTTTAGTGCGCCCTCTTGCGGTTTATCGGCTCTTTGTGACTGAATATTACAGGCCTTTTGCTTAGTTGTTTGTAATTATGTATCCTTTTCTAGCATGATGTAATTATAAATCTATTAGTTTGTAATGGAATGGTGTATAGGTTTTGATATAAACAGCGTTTCAGTTTGACCATATCCCCTTTTACCGGAACTCAACTATACATTCTACTCTCTCCGTATACGTTTATCATTTCGCCTCTATCATTGCAATACATATAACTATGAACAGCCTGTAAACATACATCGTCTTAATAAATAGGTCTATTTGGGTATCATAATATGTTGCAGTGTCATCACATCTCCCTGACATATCATACGGGTACGCTTACCTCTTAGCAGCAAGGCGATCTCTCCCATATTATACTCCTCCCTCTCCAAGCGTACAATCTCGTTAAAACGCGTATTTTCGAGTTAAATGCTTTTCTTATTCAGTTTATTAACGCGTTAAAACCTTTTTTTTTAGTGCGCCCTCTTGCGGTTTATCGGCTCTTTGTGACTGAATATTACAGGCCTTTTGCTTAGTTGTTTGTAATTATGTATCCTTTTCTAGCATGATGTAATTACAAATCTATTAGTTTGTAATGGAATGGTGTATAGGTTTTGATATAAACAGCGTTTCAGTTTGACCATATCCCCTTTTACCGGAACTCAACTATACATTCTACTCTCTCCCTATACGTTTATCATTTCGCCTCTATCATTGCAATACATATAACTATGAACAGCCTGTAAACATACATCGTCTTAATAAATAGGTCTATTTGGGTATCATAATATGTTGCAGTGCCATCACATCTCCCTGACATATCATACGGGTACGCTTACCTCTTAGCAGCAAGGCGATCTCTCCCATATTATACTCCTCCCTCTCCAAGCGTACAATCTCGTTAAAACGCGTATTTTCGAGTTAAATGCTTTTCTTATTCAGTTTATTAACGCGTTTAAACCTTTTCTTCTTTTTTCCCGTGCGAAGTACGCATTTGAACAAAATAGTGATCGAAATTATATGTTAGGTTGTAATGGAATGTACATAAGTCTGGAACTCTTTAGCTATCACAAGCTAATGATAACGTCTACATGTATAAAAGAAAGAGAAAGAAAGAACACTATATCATAATACTATATGCCCCCCCCCCCCCCCCCCAGTCTCTGAAAGTGTAAGGAGCAAAGGCTAAAGCAATAACTATAAAAGAAAAACGCGGGCGTGAACATGAACAGCGAAAGTCAGAACGGAAGAAGCAGAGGTTCACGTCAAAGAGCACGCAGGTACTGCAACTAGGGCGAAAGTTCATCCTGTAGCCTGACAGGCGGTCGTGACCGGCGGGAGGAGCGGCGAGGGGCAGGGGTGCAGTCCAGTAGCGTTGGTTCCAAGGCCTGGGCCGGGCGTTCCTGCAGACCGGGAGCATTGTGTGACAGGAGGCCCCGGAGAGCACGTGGGGCGGAGCCCAGGAGGGACGAGCGAGGAGAGGCAGGCGGGGTAGGAGCCACGGAGAAGCCATCTGGGGCCCGAGGGCAGTCGTCGCAGGGTGGCTGTGATACCGCAGGAAGCGGTGCAGGCGGCGCAGCCAAAGTGACTTGTGGGAACTGGGAGCCGGCCCGAGCAAGGGGGGTTGGCTGCATGTGTCGGTCGGCAGCGGGCGCCCGGTGACCGACTGATCTCCCAGCGGTGACCGGACGGCGACCGCTCGTCAGCCGATGGCTTATTTGACATATTTTTTTATTTAAATCGCCCGACGGTGACCGCTCGATTAGGTCGGTGCCCGGGCGGCGACCGCTCGGCCACCGAGAGTATTATGGGCGGCGAGTGAAAAGTGAGCAGGCGCCGCCCAAATTTTAACTCCGCGCTAAAACTTCAGCGGCGACCGAGCGATGCCTAAAAACCAGCGGTGCCTGGGTGGCAGCCGCTGGGTGACCGAGCGATTTTGGCTAAAAAACTCGCCGCCCGGCCGCCGAGCAGGCTACTTTTAGGGGTTGTGACCATAGCATTAGGAAAACGATGTGTTAACGTAAGAGGTAACCATTAATCCATGGTTTAGTGAGCACACGTTACAGAAGAAATAGTCATATTTCAAAAGCGCAAAAAAACTATCATTACAAATTATGAATAGTTGGAAATTTTTAAAAAATACACTGTTTTACAATTGCAACTAATGAATTATAAAACATGTGCCATCGCAAAATCAAAATGAATGAAATATCAATAAGCCATTATCAATGTATTCCGCCACATACGGATTCACAACAATGTACAGGCACGTATAATACCTTGTGGCTTCTGAATTGGGCCATTTTGTCAATTTGTGCTCATTATACCAGAAAGTAATGAAAATCTCTGATTTTCGCACATTTAACCTAACAACTGTGCCAATATTGTGCCAAGATGACGTATTGAAACAATAATCGGTTATGAAATTATGGGCCGGGAAGTTACCGTTTGTGTTCGGTTAATAAACATATACACATTTTACGTGAGGGGTAGTTTTTTTGTGTGTACTTTATTCGATCGAAATCTGATCATAAAACGTAAATATGCATAAACCCAACCATTTGTAATACATCGAGCTCAAAAAGAAACTTATCAATTCTTTATAGCGGCACATATGAAAGTCCAATGCAAAACAGATACTCATTATTTGGACAGAGAATAGATCCTTATTAGCAATTTCATCTAAAACAATTATGTTTGCTTTAATACAGTGTTTCTCAACCAGCGGTGCGCGGCCCACTGGTGGGCTGCGGACCTCTTTCAGGTGGGCCGCGAAAATGGGCCGCGAAAAAACCCCAAAATGAGACGTCTCTCATTCTAATTGACCATAGCTCAAATTTTCATATTATGTTACATGTTACCACGATTTGACCTTATTTCCCACAAGCAAACACAAGTGACCCATTAAAGATATGTAAACAATTTTTTGGCATTGCAACTGACATTATACCACACAGTTTTCTATTATCTGGTTTATTGTAATTTGTTTCCTAATATGTTTTTGTAAGATGCGCCTCGATGAAATTCGAAAGAGCTAAAGTGGGCATAGGGTTAAAAAAAGGTTGAGAAACACTGTCAACAAAGAATAAAATAAGGTAACATCTTAAGTGGTCATTTTATTATTAAATGACATTTCCTTTCATATAAGACAATAGCCTCGCTTTTAAATGTTGGCGTGCAAAAGTGGATCTCTCCCTACAGACAATTATACAGTATATACATGTAAAGATGTAATTTACTGAACAGCTGACATTGCTCAGCTATGGTCGATGCAGGAGGTCAGTGGTTGACCTCCTGCTGGGTTATGATGTGTGTGCCACATTCCAGTGGTCTGGGCGAATATAGACCACAATGTGTTGCATCACAGCTACCATCGTGCTTGCTCTGATTACAGGTTGTTCTAAAATATACCTAATAGCTAGTACTGTTTCTGTGATTTAGTTCAATACTTTAAAAATACAGTGACTTTAAAAATAAATCATATAAAAAATATTAAGATACTGCAGTTTATATACCAACGTATCATTTTTACCATGATAATTATATCCATATTCAACTATTCTCTATAGTTAAAAAAATGATTAGGTTTAATCTTGATATAAAACAACATAAATGCTGCACATATTATTGATTGATCAATTAAATTAGAAATATAAAAATACAACTAATAGCAAAATAACATTCATTACACTTTAGACTAGGTTATTGAATAAATATAAACGAAGGTTGCGTTTGACCCCCAAAATCGTATTCAACATAGGAAGCCGAGCGTGACGTGTGTTCCGTGTGCACATCAAAAAGATGCAACTACACTAAAAGACCGCTTCTGTAATGTATGCAAATATTATTAATACAAAAATCATTGTGAGCTCATCTCGGTAATAGATTTGACTATCACAAAAAGCCCATTCGTTAGTTGTATATCAATTTTAGATTGAATTAAAAATAAATATAATATTGATTTTCCAGCTCAATTTGACACTTTCTTATCAACCGAATTTATTAAAAGTCATTGAAAATCACGCATTGGCGCGTGATCGTTTGTATCGTTTTTTCAAATTCCAGAAAGATGCGCACGAATTCTTGCATGTTTCTCAAGTATACGCCTTTGTGAATCGACACAAGAGTTATTTAATGGGCACTCAAATTCGTGAATGTGCACAAGCGCCAGCAGCAACTACATACAATTTTGAATTACCATAATCATGATAGATGAAAATGTGATTTTGAACAATATAAACGATATATTGAAGAACTTGAATGCTGCTTCGACACGGTGATCGCAAATCGCGTGAATTCGTTTACTCCTATTGTCAATTTGGTTGGCACAATCTCAAAATTGAGCCGGAAAACCAAAGTATCATTTTTACCATGATAATTATATCCATATTCCAATTCGTTCAAATTTAGTTCATTCGTCATTCAGTGGACAGTTGATCGGCTGGGTATACGTAGAGCTTCTTGTTCGGCACCAGTAGGGGTTGATTTCGCAGCACCATCCCGGCAAGTTTTGGCCGCGCTGCCCGGGCTAGATTTGGCTGCAGAAGGAGATGATAAATCCTGAGACTGGGCTCAAGTCTTCACCTTGGACGCAAATATATTGTCAGTGATTGTATCCGGTAGTGGATTTAGCAGTCAGCAATCTACACGCTCCGTTCGCCATGACAAGGTGTGGAACTTCGCTGATGCCTGGAAGATACGAAAGAAGAAACGATGAGAGTCGTCCTCCATGCAATTAGAGTTAATTCTGCATAAAAAATGATAATAGGTAAAATAAATTTGCATTCTCAGCCGCAAAACATTACGGGGTGTCTCAAAATATAACGCCACTACATTTTGTAATGAAACAATATCCAGATTATTCCTTATAAAGTTTCGTAAGTAATCGTGTACCATCATTTGAACCATAAACATATATCAATTATATGCAAAGCAAGCAGAAAATATACATTTCAAACCAACATTGTAAAATGATCGATCATTCCTTCTGTCAAAAGAGAATCTATCAACACAAATAGCAAGTATGTCGAACAATTTTCATGAATAAATGATCTAGATTAACACTAATTAGTCATGGGAGATGTGATTCGAACAATCTATAACAAGAACGGAAATATTAACAATAACAATGTCAATTCTAAACGAAACAAAAATAAAGGAATAATGCAGTACCAACAGACAGTATAGTCAAATGAAAATTCGATTAACGAGTAAGAAAGTTAACGAATACATGCAAAACCGATATATAAATTCAAAAAAACTTACATGTACGTGTGAATGACATGTCGAACGACAGCTCAGCTCAAACATGGGCATGGTTGTATAAAGTAACAACGCAGCAAAATTCGAAAGATGTTAGTTTAAGTAGTAACGTGTTGATTAGTAAGAACGATCATAAAACATAGGAATTTGTGTCGTTTGGCTTGCATCAGTAATGTACCTAGTTGTGCTTATTGAGACTAATACAGCCACAACCATGTCCGGTAATGAATATTTGCGCTGCTCATGAAATATAACGATGACCTCTTCCATGACTCAGAATATGCATTACCAGACAACAATGACACCACTGTTGTGTCCAGTGGGCCTTTACTGTTACACAAATGAACATATCATGGCCCCAATGGTAAATCAACGGTATCAAAAACGGAATCAAAGACGAAATTAATATAAACACAACTGAAAATTATAAGACTGAATATATGAATTGACCCTCAATTTCACAAAAAGTAGCAAATAAGAAATTAGTTTATAGAAAAAAATACGGTAGTCCATAAAACAGGAATATAATAATATCTCTGCTAGTAACTACCATGACAGTACTGGTTTCATCGAATCAAATTCGAGAATTTCCTGGTAGTTACTATTGATATGAAAGTAACTCACATAGAATGTTTCATGAAACGGGGTAAGGGTTATTTAAATGTAAAGCAAATTAAAACAAAAGATGTTTGTTTATGTCACCTGTTAAAAATAAAGTTCCGTGAATCATGCAACAACGTAAACAAATAAAAACGTACCAAGACAAAACGAAAAAAATAAACAAACAAATGAAAAACATGCAAGGCAATGATGCGGTCCGAACGTCTGCGTCAGCAAAATGAGTCTGGTATGTAGGCGGGGGGGGGGGGGGGGGGGGGGGGGCGTATACGGGAGCGCTTCGAGAAGCGCTTTTCATTATGACTAGTCATTTTGTTTTCGCCCGCTAGACTTAAGCGTAATTAGCATTTTTTCATTATTATTTGTTTTTTAATTAGCCAGAATACGTTCATTGTTTTGTTGTGAAAATTCTTACCGATGTTGCTTCCTTATACGGAACTAATTTCGCTCATTTTTAAATGCGTACCTCGAACGGGGAAACGCGTATATACACGCCTTTTTCCCGTTATACGCGTTTTTTCCCGTTAAAAATTGGGAGCGCATATAGTTAGGCGCATTACATAAAACGACTTACTTTTAATTACGATCATTGTTATATTGTTAAATGTTTTTGTTCATGTTGCTTCTTACGGAATTAATGTCGATCATTTTTAAATGCGTACCTCGAATGGGATAAAACGCGTATACGGGAGCGCTTCGAGAAGCGCTTTTCATTATGACTAGTCATTTTTTTTTCGCCCGCTAGACTTAAGCGTAATTAGCATTTTTTCATTATTAGTTGTTCTTTAATTAGCCAGAATACGTTCATTGTTTTGTTGTGAAAATTCTTACCGATGTTGCTTCCTTATACGGAACTAATTTCGCTCATTTTTAAATGCGTACCTCGAACGGGGAAACGCGTATATACACGCCTTTTTCCCGTTATACGCGTTTTTTTCCCGTTAAAAATTGGGAGCGCATATAGTTAGGCGCATTACATAACAACGACTTACTTTTAATTACGATCATTGTTATATTGTTAAATGTTTTTGTTCATGTTGCTTTTTCGCCCGCTAGACTTAAGCGTAATTAGCATTTTTTCATTATTAGTTGTTCTTTAATTAGCCAGAATACGTTCATTGTTTTGTTGTGAAAATTCTTACCGATGTTGCTTCCTTATACGGAACTAATTTCGCTCATTTTTAAATGCGTACCTCGAACGGGGAAACGCGTATATACACGCCTTTTTCCCGTTATACGCGTTTTTTCCCGTTAAAAATTGGGAGCGCATATAGTTAGGCGCATTACATAACAACGACTTACTTTTAATTACGATCATTGTTATATTGTTAAATGTTTTTGTTCATGTTGCTTTTTCGCCCGCTAGACTTAAGCGTAATTAGCATTTTTTCATTATTAGTTGTTCTTTAATTAGCCAGAATACGTTCATTGTTTTGTTGTGAAAATTCTTACCGATGTTGCTTCCTTATACGGAACTAATTTCGCTCATTTTTAAATGCGTACCTCGAACGGGGAAACGCGTATATACACGCCTTTTTCCCGTTATACGCGTTTTTTTCCCGTTAAAAATTTGGGAGCGCATATAGTTAGGCGCATTACATAACAACGACTTACTTTTAATTACGATCATTGTTATATTGTTAAATGTTTTTGTTCATGTTGCTTTTTCGCCCGCTAGACTTAAGCGTAATTAGCATTTTTTCATTATTAGTTGTTCTTTAATTAGCCAGAATACGTTCATTGTTTTGTTGTGAAAATTCTTACCGATGTTGCTTCCTTATACGGAACTAATTTCGCTCATTTTTAAATGCGTACCTCGAACGGGGAAACGCGTATATACACGCCTTTTTCCCGTTATACGCGTTTTTTCCCGTTAAAAATTGGGAGCGCATATAGTTAGGCGCATTACATAACAACGACTTACTTTTAATTACGATCATTGTTATATTGTTAAATGTTTTTGTTCATGTTGCTTTTTCGCCTGCTAGACTTAAGCGTAATTAGCATTTTTTCATTATTAGTTGTTCTTTAATTAGCCAGAATACGTTCATTGTTTTGTTGTGAAAATTCTTACCGATGTTGCTTCCTTATACGGAACTAATTTCGCTCATTTTTAAATGCGTACCTCGAACGGGGAAACGCGTATATACACGCCTTTTTCCCGTTATTATACGCGTTTTTTCCCGTTAAAAATTGGGAGCGCATATAGTTAGGCGCATTACATAACAACGACTTACTTTTAATTACGATCATTGTTATATTGTTAAATGTTTTTGTTCATGTTGCTTTTTCGCCCGCTAGACTTAAGCGTAATTAGCATTTTTTCATTATTAGTTGTTCTTTAATTAGCCAGAATACGTTCATTGTTTTGTTGTGAAAATTCTTACCGATGTTGCTTCCTTATACGGAACTAATTTCGCTCATTTTTAAATGCGTACCTCTAACGGGAAAAAACGCGTATAACGGGATAAAGGTATATATATACGCGTTTCCACGTTCGAGGTACGCATTCAAAAATGATGGAAATTAGTTCCGTATAAGGGAGCAACATCGGTAAGAATTTCACAAGCAAACAATGATCGTAATTACGCTTTTTTAATAAGTCTAGCGGGCGGAAAAAGAAATAAAGTAGTCATAATAAAAAGCGCTTATCAAAGCGCTCCCGTATAGCGGGCGGAAAAGAAATAAAGTAGTCATAATAAGCGCTTATCAAAGCGCTCCCGTATATACGCGTTTTCCTGTTCGAGGTAGGAATTTAAAAATAGTCGGCGTTAATTCCGTAAGGAAGCAAAATATATAAAAACATTTAACAATAAAACAACGATGGTACTATTTTTTTAATAAGCAAAATATATAAAAACATTTAACAATAAAACAACGATCGTTTAGCGGGCGAAAAACAAATAAGTCGTCAGAAAGAAAAGCGCCTTTCTATGCGATCCCGTTTTTTTTTAAATCTTAGTTTTGAAAGTAAGCGAAATCGGTAAGATTATTTCACAATAAAACATTGATCGCAGGTATTAAGCATATTTGATTTGTCTAGAAGACGAAAAACAAATCGGAATGAGTTCCGTTATGAAGTAAAGTCGGTAAGAAAATCATACAATAAACACAAGTATCGTAGTTACGTTTATCTGAAAAGTCTAGTAGACGAAAATAAATAGAAATTAGTTCCATTTTCAAGTGAAAACCGGAAGAAAACTTGTCTATCAAACAATCATTGTGATTTCGCTGATTTGATCAGTTCTAGCGGACGAAAAATGAATTGAAACTACTGCTCCGTAATCAAGTGAAATGGGCAGGAAAATTTGTTGGTAATACTATTATCGTAATTGTGCTAGTTCTATCAATTCTAGCGGACGAAAAAATAATACAAAAATAAGTTCTGTAATGAAGTGAAATCGATAAGAACATTTTTTTGTTTAAGACGCAACATCTTTTTTTAATTACCACTTCATATTCGCTCATTTCCAGCTTTTGGAACGCATCATACCATTGGCGCATGCACACGCAGTGCACTGCAGAGGCGCCTTAAAAATAGGTCGCCGTAGATGGCGCTATGAAATAAAATGCGCCTTGCAATGCGCTCCCGCAAGACGCGTATATACGCGTTATTTTTCCCGTGCGTTATACGCGTTTTTACGCGTATGGAAAGAATAACGCGATCATGACTGTACTTTCTAGTTTCATGCAGGCAAGCTTGAAATGTAATCTCCCAAATAATTTTGTATCCCTGATTCCCTGTGCATGTACATAATGTGTATGTAATGGTTACATTTTTCATGTACATGTATGTGGTAGTTAATTTTATACTCAAACATTTATAGTACCAAATGTGTTATTGTTAATTATGATGCAAACAAGTGATTTGTATATAATGTGTTTTTGTAATTCGGACAGAGTGTGCAATTTGGTCCGCAAGACATGAGAAGCTGACTAAAAACATATTCATGGTTTATTACAGGTTATTCTGCATGTATTGTAGTTTGAATCCGAAACTTTTTGTTAATGCCCTGAGACTCATGTCTGCACCAACTGAGAGCTCAACATCAACTTGTGCGAGTATACTCCTAGGAGGTTCTGCACAGTATCGGAAGAAGAAGAAGAAGAACTATTCTAATATGATACCAAAAAGGGTTAATTTCAAGATATGTTGACAAAAAAAAAACCCACTATTTTTATTTAGAGTGCAGACAGAGTTTAGGATTTAGTCACCAAATTAAGAGAATTCAAACTAAAATCAGATGTCATTACAGGTAGTCAACTTGTAATGGTGTTCAATGGCATTGGTATAAATACAGAGAGGGGTGGAGGAAAATGTTTTCAAAGTTTACATTATGAACAGTTCCTGCAGATTTAAACAATTGGATACAAACTTGCATTTTTTCGGTGGGGGGGGGGGGGGGGGGGGGGGGGTGGACCTGTTTCACACCTGGCGCTTTACAAACATAAGGATTTTAGAATTAGATACTTTGTAACATTGCTATGATTTAGTTATCTGGTGGTTTGGAATCATTGATGATTAAAATTAATCTTGTTCTCACTCGATTTTGTTATTTTTTTTCTTCTTGTGAATCATGTACATTCTACGTTTGAATTCGATCACCATCAATGTACTCATACTGTACGTAAACATGTAGTATGGCATGTACATACATGTATCAGCCTTAGAATTGATAAGCATACAAATCACATCCTTACATGTGTGTGTTCCGACAAACATGTGCAAATGTCGAGCTCTCTTACTTGGTTTTTGACTCATGCCGTATGCATTATACAAGCCTCCACACTAACTTTTTTCCCTCTACTGTCCCATTCGTGCAAGTCAAATCATAAATACTCAAATTTTACTTGCCCGAAGCAAAAATGTACTTGCTTACTTACTTCGAGACGAGATTCACACATAATGAATTACATTCTATTCTTGAAGTTGAAGAGAAATAACGGTTGCCCGATCTAGGCCAATTAAAGAAATTTGACTTGCCCGACATTGATTTTGCCCTGTGCAATAGGGCAATGCTATATAAAGGCATGCAATTGTATCCTTACATGTGTGTGTTCCGACATGTGCAAATGTCGAGCTCTCTTACTTGGTCTCTGTCTCATGCCGTATGCATTACTATATATTGGGACAATTTGATTTTGATTCCATTTTTATTTGATGGGAAAAGCGCCCGCGGGGCTTTGGCGCCTGTTTACTCATTTATGAAATCATCGCTGGCGAGGCGCAAATTAGATTTCATTCTGAAACCTTGAGCTTTGCGTGTGGAATCCTCGGTATTCCTTGAGATGGGTCTATTTCTACACACAGGTCGATGAAGAGGTTATGAAATGCAGGTTATACTTTTCAGTAACAAAGTACATGGGGGGGGGGGGGGAGCCCCTAAAATGCTTAAAAGAGCCCCCACAAATTCATAAAAGAGTCCCAGTAAATTTTCATAGTGATAGAGTTCAACGCAAAAACATATTTTCATGCAGGCAAGCTTGAAAAGTAGCCCCTGAAAAAATAAAGTTTTGTTATTCTTTTCCCACAACCCTTAATAATATATTCCTTGAGATGGGTCTGTTTCAACACAGGTTGATGCAAAGGTTATGAAATGTAGGGCTCGACACCAGCACTTGCCCGCTTTCCCGGGGCAAGTACAATTTCACAAGTGGTCTACCTACAGTAGTTTGGATCACTGACTGGGCAACTTACATTTCTGTTGAACTATGAGGGTAGAATGTAATTCCTTATATATATATATTAAAGGCCAAGTTGAGTTTTGGTAATTTCCAAAGTGCCCCCCCAACATCGATTGTAACGGATTTGGTTGATTTCAATTCCATATGAAAGATCATCGAAAAAAACATGGGAAATAATAATAATTTCCATTCAAATGCTCTAATTGTTGTAAAATTTGCTTTCAAAATATCATATAAAAGTGGTTGACGCCCGGGTATCACTTTTTAGAACCGCTAGTGCGAGGCACTAGCGTTCTATGTTCTCCTAATAAAAGACTGAAACCAAATATTTGTGTGCACGCTAATTGTGCTTAAAACTATACATATGATACGGTACTTACCAGCAATTTACTCTCCAATATGTGATCCAACTACCGGGTGGATTTAGATTATGATTTTTCCTTCCATTCCGCAAAAAATCAGTGATATATGCGCCTCATGGACCAGTCTCTCCGTGTGTTAGCGCGACTGTGAACGAAAGGCGAACGAATGCGAATGGGGCTTGCGAGTTGCGTCAACGGCAGTGTTGGAGTCATACTTCTATGGTTGCGATACATAATATACACGTACTACTGTATAGTATTACCGCACACAGTGACTGCACTACAGTCCCGTATTACCGCACACTGCACTATACAGTCCGGTATTAGGACCTACAACGCTAGTGCTTCGCGCCGAGTTAATTTGACACTTCGAGTTGTAACGGCTCTTTTTGAATGATAACAGGGGTTTTACTTTGTCGTTTGTAATTGTGTATACTTTCCGAGCATGGTGAAGTTATAACTATTAGTTTGTATCGTAATCGTGCAGGTTTTGGTTACTAAAGTTAAGTTTGACCAATACTCAACTATCCCTTTAATCTCATTTAGAAGTACTTACAAGTAAATTGTCTGTTTGGGCAAGTAGAATTTGAAGGTTTATTATTGTACTTGCCTGAAACTAAGGCCAGTAGTGTGGAGTCTTGTGAAATGCATACATGAAATTGTATGCACTTTACATCGCAAATTAATGCACACACCCACACATACACTTGTAAGTATACAAATATATCACTATTCCCCACGTACTCACTATGAACACCCATTATTATAAGTAGGTCTGCACTGATTGAAAGTATACAACAATACTAGCAAAAAATGGCCTTGCTGGATTTCATGTACTTCTTGATTTGCAAATTATTAGTTTTCTTCCCCTCATATTTTTTTTTTCTGGAGCAGAAAGAGAAAAGGAACAGTCTCACTCCCTTGGCCCAGTGGGTGACTTTCTGACCCTTTACAGCAGGGATTGTAGTCTAGTTTTAGACCCTTGTAGAACCTAATCATTCCTATATAGCGCCACCAACGAGAGATCTGCACAATGAGCAGTGATCTGCGCCACCCCAGTGATCTGATGTACCATCAGATCACTGGGATGGCGCAGATCACTGCTCATTGCGTAGATCTCTCGTTGGTGGTGCTATGTTAGGAGTGACTAAGTTCTATGAGGGTCTAAAACTAGACTACAGGGATCAGAGCTTTTGGATAATTGGGGAATGAAGTTCATTGCCCCCTCTGTCCCCTCTTTTAGTCTTTTATCCAGGCTGAAGAAAATTAAAATTTCGTAAACTATAACTCTTCAACTTCTGAAAGTCCTGATTCACAAGTCCAATAGTTATGTTAATCCTTTTTTCTTTTTTTTACCAAATGGTAATTTAGATTTATCTGGTTTGTGTCATGATTCGTTAGGTCTTAGGATACATTTTTAACAAATTGTATGTACATGTATTATTTGATAATCGTAAGCTTTAGAGTTTGGAAGTAGGCTACTCATTCCCTCCCCTCCACCACAAAAGTGTTCATTTTCGTACCCCTTTGCCTTTGGGGGGACTCTGGAGTGCAAACCAGTTATTATTGTGGATACTGGATTGAGTTGTGTTCTCTACTATAAGACTTGACATACATGTACAGTATGTACATGTGAGATGGTGTTTGGGCTTTTTATGAACTTTGTATGTTTGTGTACATAAACATACATGTATGTTGATTTAAATATATACTCAGCGCTCAAATACAGTCCTGGCCCACTGGCCTGCCCGGGACCACTAGACTTTGTCTGTTTGTGTACCTAAACATATTTTGACTTGAATATAATCAGTGTTCCAAATCATACCTGGCTGGCTGGCCCGCCCGGGACCACTAGATGTGAATTTGGGACCACCAATTTTGTTGTTGTACTGGTTCAAAATATTGTACTGATTCCAAATATAACACATCCATTATGATGTTATTCTACAATAGTCATTGAGGGTATATTGTAAATACTGATTCTTTAGAATATTCTTGTTATAAATATATTTTCCTCTCTATACAACTTGAAATATTAGTCATTGAGGCTAAGTATATTGTGTTTTTTGTCTGTCTGACACAATACATTACATTTACAACCTTTGATTGTATGTTGCCTTACCGTGAGAATAGAAGTACTGGAGTATGGGGTAATATATTGGTTAGGAGATTCCGAATAAAGCCATATTTCATCCAACTTTTTGTTCATTGTTGTAGCTTGTGATTCATCTAGAGTATTTCTTCTTTCATAGTTCATACCATTGTGTTTATTAATAAGGCAGTACAGTGCTCAAAATTAGCATAGGCCCGCTGGCCCAGGGCCACTAAAAATTAGCTCCGGGCAACCAAATTTCATTGATCCTAAATTCTACTGGCCCGTGCGGGCAACCAAATTTAACAGAATTTGTTATGTTTTTCTTTGTTTGGGGCCACCAGATTTAGGTTTCGGGCCACTCAACGTTAAACAATCTTGTTTTTACTTGCCCGACTGGGCCACAAGGCAAAAAGGTTCATTTCTAGCATTGATTAAGGACCATGTATACATACGTTGTGTAAATTGGCTTTGTGCCGATGGACCGTTCTGCAATAACTTTCCAATAAAGGGGGCTCTCCAGTCTTTCCTGGGCTTGTACTAAATTCTTTCAAGCTAAGGAAGAGTATTTGCAGTAGAATTTCATTTAGAATGAATGTCCTGGAACTGTAAAACATTATATGCTTTGCGATTCAGTTGATTCACACAGCGAATGAAACTCTGGTGCACAGTCGAACATTCGTGAATTTATGTATTTTCATCAAATTATGTAATCAACCAGTATTTCTGACATAGTACACACGCACATATCTGAATCTATACGTGGTACAGTGGTGTTGTAGTGTATAATGGATTCATAGCCAACAATTAAAACTACTTGTTTGTAATGATATTGGACACAATGGGCCATATTTGGCAAAATCAGTGCTCAGTACCTCGACATAGATTTTAGACAAGCAAAAACACACAGAAACAATCTCTCAACAAAGATCCATCATATCGTGTTCAGGTGCTTATTTAAAATAGAAAGAACAAGATTATTTCATATAGTGCACTTCAGGAACTTTTTGAATTTTGAGTTTTATCAAGTTTAATTTTTTCTCCAGAGCTACAGTAGGTGTGCATTGTCTTGCCAGACTGTTTTCCACGAATCAAGGAGCGAGTGTCAATGTCAGGCACGGTGGTAGGGCAGCAGGCTTTGATCGAATTAGAAATCAAGCGCTTGCTTCCTACTTTCTCATCAATGTCTTTTTTATGTTATAATTTCCCATCATTTTCTTGCTCTAAACATCACCTGAAATTGTTTTCCCACAAGTATTGCAAGTTCCGTGTATCGTTAACGACTTGTCTGTCCATTTACATGATCATTATGTTACCTGCTCTGATCTAACAAGAATTTGGTGCTTGCGTAATAATTTCTCATTGTGTATGTCTTTTTTTCCATCATTTTCTTGCTCAAAACATCACCTGACATTGTTTTCCCGCAAGTTTTGCCAGATCAGGGTTCCATGAATCAACTTCAATCGCTGTGTCGGTGCCAAACATGATTGTAACCCGCTTTGATTGAATTAGAAATCAAGTGCTTGCTTTCTAAATTTTCTCTTCAATGTACTTTTTATGTAATTATTTCCTGGTATCATTTTCTTGCTCGAAACATCACCTGAAATTGTTTTCCCCGCAAGTTTTGCCAGATCCGAAATCCGCGAATCGACAACGTGTCAGTGCCACGCATGATCGTACTGTTACCTGCTTTGATCGAATTAGAAATCAATCTCCTTACTTGGGTAATATTTTCTCACCTTTGAAATTCATTGACTAGTACATGTATCCCTCTTGTCATTTTCCTGTTAAAAACATCAGTAGTTCCAAAAATGTTATCAACCTAACTTGTTTTCCTCCAAGTTTTGCAGGTCCCCGTTGCAGAACCAGATGTGATTAATTGTAAGTCAGATCATGTGGTGACTAAAAGTGCAAATCTGACTGGTGGAAATGCTCCGTTCTTCTGACAAGCAATTAATTGCAGCTTTACAATCAATTGCACCTCTTTCTGCAATGGGGCCCAGATCTTATCCTTTTGAAAATTTACCGTTCAAGTAACGTTGTCTGCTTTGATCAAATTAGTAATCAACTTGTTTATTATTTTCTCATCCTTTGCTTTGCTAATGAAAACAAACACAAATTATGCGATGGTTACTTCTGGTCTTGATGTGAAGGAGAAAGTATGAAATTGATGACAACAATATCAAAGACCTGCCAGACATTCACTCATGAAAATTGGATTACAGCTAGAGTCCTATTGATGACAACTGTAGACATGGGTCATTTCCGAGCGGCTATGCAACTAGAATTACATGTAAATGTATATCAATCCACAACCTTTTATGAGGGGCTTTCAAATTTCCATTAGCCAGTATTTAAACAGCGACTAGCTTGATTTTTATATCGTCTGTACTTGACGTTTTAAAATTGACTGTCGTAAATCTAGTTGATGATGATGTTCTGATTTCAGCTCATCTCTATTCACTGACTACATGGTGTACGTACATGTAAATTTGGTTTATTTTCATTTTTCTGCACAGATTCAGTGTTTCAGGTCTGAAACACATTTCAAAATGTTGATTCTTGGCTAGAAAAGTGTTTTATTAGCACAACCAAGGAGGAGCAATGGTGTTGATTTATAATAATTAGTGTCAATCTGATGTTATTATTGATACTTGGGTAAAAGTTGGCTGCTCAAATACAATGGATGAAAATGGGAAATGTTGATAGTTTTGTTGTGGTCACGGTGAATGCTACTTATTGTGTGCTTATTTTGTTCATGACGTCAATGTAATCCAAGTAGAATTTCTATTATTCATTTACTTAAAAGGCAAAAATACCAAAAAATATATCAAAGGTGAAATCTAAATAAATTGTGTGATTTTGTCTAGGTTTTGTCAAGTATGGAATAGTTTTGACTTCAGTACAGGTATTCAGTGCTTTCATTACTGCATGTATTGTTTGTTGATCTCATCTCGGACCTAGGCTTAGTGAATAATATTTCGCTGCTACATGTACTCCAGTCAAAATATATATTTGTATAATGGACTGCCTTGAAAGAGACCTTCAATGCAATTCATAGCATAAATATATGCCAGTGCAGCAAATATAATTTCATTACAATAATGCTCAGGGTTGTTTTCTTTTTAATGAAAAATATTGCTATAAATAACTGTCTGATGGTGGGACTATACTGTGTGTACATATTGTTACTAAGTACTGTGTACATGTGCATTGTCAAGGATTTGACATGGACATGTTATCCAGGTGTATAAATGGGGACCCGGTAGGAGGGGAAAGCCTTTTAAGTTTATGTGAATGATCTTCTCAATGCCCAAGAGCCGCTGGGAAGGAATGCTCCCCAGGGAGTGGAGATGGTGCACACAGTCTGTGCAGGCTGGCATTGTATCCTATAACCAGGGTAATTGTGACATGTACATGTATACAGTAGTGTAAGCGCTGAGAGATGATATAATATCATATTAGGCGCTACATATCAAACCTATTATGAAATAAAGGATGGCATTATCATTCAAGATTGAGGTTATTTTTTATGTTTTATCATTTTGGCTACAGAAAATGGCGATGAGTTCAATTCAAATCAAAATTGAAAGTGCCATTTTCATGCAGGCAAGCTTGAAAAGTAGATGGGTTACATTACATTAGATGGGTAGGTGTTTCATGTGAGCCCCTATAAATTTGCATCTAGAGTTTAATGCAAAAAACAATTTTTCAAGAGCTATTTTCATGTCAGACAAGCTTGAAAACTAGCCCCCGAAAAATAAATTGTATTTTCCCCCCTGAGGGGATTACATAGGAAGCTCTAGAGACTGTGACCCTGTCACTGACACATGACGCCATCAAATTACATTAGATGGGTAGGTGTTAACAGGTCACATTTCATGTGCCACATTAATAACATTTATGATGTACCTATTCACACCTAAAGTTGATATGGGCAGTTCCAGAGGTGGTATGTAACAAATTTGTTGACTGTTCTTTGTCATTTTGCCTTTGGTTAATATTATGCTAGTATCAAAAGCTTAGGCCTCTTCAACTGGACAATATTTGAAGCAGTTTTATCATTTTGTTTTAATTTTCAGAATATAAAAATACCATGATCTATCGATAATATTTTGTATCACTAACTTCCAAAATTATAATCAAGTTAAAGCTAGAACACCGATGAAAATCTCCCAAGACATTCGTAATAAACTTGTCTGCTTTCAAAGATCAACATGTATGGGGATGCTTCACCGCGATTGGCCATGTTGAACTAGGCTAGTTTGTGCTCACTGCATAGCACTGAGCGAGTGTATTGCACTGTGCTCAAGGCATCTCAAGACACACTTCTGATTTGAATAGGAATCTGAACCATATCTTTAAAACTACTTCTGAAATGGTTAAAAAGTTTTTGAAACATAGATCTGAAATGGGTTCATGTTGTTCTCTGCATGGGCCTAGACCCTGTGGGCTATGGCACAAACCTGATATGGTATCAAATACTAACAATTTCAGTTGGGGGCCCTCTACCAACCAAAAAAATACACGGGGGCGACGGGCGATTTGCCCCCGAAACCTTTGTAATCGCCCCCTTGAGCCACGGCACGGGGGCGGAAAAAAAAATAATAAAATAAAATAATTTTTTTAATTTTTTTAATAATCATTCTGCATGATCTGAAAGTGCCAGAAACGTACCAAACATGGCATAATCGGATAGGTCACATCATGATAAATATTGATAATCATTTATTAGACCCTGAGCAGTGTAAACGATGTAAACAAAAATAAGAGCCCCTGTGACCCCCAAAATAGCCCTCGTGAATAATTTCACGAGGGCATTTTGGTTGCCTCTACTATTTGTTACTAAATACTTGGTAAATATTTCTTACCAAAGACCAAAATTCACATCAGGGAAACGAAGTAGAACTTATTGTTCTAGGGATACTTCTCAAGCTCGTCTGCATGAAAATAGATAGCACTCTAGTCTAGAATTATTTTTGCATTGAACTCGAGATGCAAATGTACTTGGGCTCTGTTTTGATTTTGAGGGACTCTTTTGGGCATTCAGGAGCTTTATTATATGATGACACACGCAGTACCCCGGGGTACCGTTGTACCCCGGTATCCCGCGTTGTGTAGCGCCATCTTGTGTCCACTCGAAGTACAACCGTATTGCGTTGTGCATGCAGTGCAGCGCGCGATTGTATGCATGCTATACCCACAGTACAGCCCTAAAAATTAAATAAATTATTAAACAAAATGGCGGATTTTCGTCTGGTACCCCAGGGTACCGTTTATGTCATCATATTGCCCTGAGCCTCTGTGTAATTTTTCCACTGTAAAAAAAACACCCCAAAACAAACATATAAACTAATTTAGGTCTAGTAATGAGCTCTTAGAAAAGAGTCACAATTTAGTCCCTCAAAATTGTCTATCAATGAATCCACCTAGATGTGACTACCCAGTCCCTTTAAATTGCCTGTTGATGAATCCACCTAGATGTGACTACCCAGTCCCTTTAAATTGCCTGTTGATGAATCCACCTAGATGTGACTACCCCAGTCCCTTTAAATTGCCTGTTGATGAATCCACCTAGATGTGACTACCCAGTCCCTTTAAATTGCCTGTTGATGAATCCACCTAGATGTGACTACCCAGTCCCTTTAAATTGCCTGTTGATGAATCTACCTAGATGTGACTACCCAGTCCCTTTAAATTGCCTGTTGATGAATCCACCTAGATGTGACTACCCAGTCCCTTTAAATTGCCTGTTGATGAATCCACCTAGATGTGACGACCCAGTCCCTCTAAATTGCCTGTTGATGAATCCACCTGTGCTGGTTGTGAAATCGTATCCACCCCATGTGGAGGCAGAGGGAGGAACATTTGCTCCTGAAAATAAGTTTGAACTTTGAAGAACTTTGAGTCTAAGAAATTTCAACTACTTTTCATTTGAACTTTTATCTGAGCACTGTGATTTGTTTATACATGTGAAAATATGTGAACTTTGTCACTGATACGATTTTGATATTTATGATCTTGATCTTTAGTTTCTATGTTCTTAAAATGAATGTTCAAGGCTTTTTTTTTAATTTGTGCATTGTGAACCCCCAAAAAATTGTGTCGGAGATATGATCTCTACCAAACTCTGAAAAATAACTTCATGTTCTTGCGGTGCGGTCGGGCAAGTAAAATAGAGTAAATCAAATTGTCACTAGCCTGCAACCAGCATTGGGTAGTCCCAAACAAAAGCAAAAACATTGGAAAAAAAATATCAACATTTGTATTGCCCATTAGAGCAATGAATGTTCAATTATGGTAGCCCTGAAGCTTACTTCTGGTAGTCCTGGGCAAGCGGGCCAGTTCACATCGTGAGCTGAGCCCTGTGATACAATTTTGAGACGTCTTGGAAATCTTCAAGATTGTCATGCGTGGGGTACGCTACAATGGGGATCGCCATTTTGAGCTACTCTAGTTTGTGCGCGTTGCATAATGCTGAACCTGTGTGTATTTACGCGCCGTGCGCAATGCGTTCGCAAGATGGCACCGCGCATCTGAAGTGCAAAACCTGTTAAGTGTCAGATATTGCACAAAATGACATTTGAGACTTCAATCCTATATCAATATCATTGTAAAATACAATTGAAAGATTTGTGAAAGTTTGAAAGAAAACGAACACTGTTTACCTAGTGAAAAAAACGAATATTGAGTTCATATTTTATCACCGAATACTGATGGTCTGCCATACATTTGTCACAGTAATAATCAGCCGTTTGAGATATTCGCACCCGTGTATATATGTTTACAGACGTAGTACAGAATTCATGGAATTTGTGCTCGCTGGGTTCAAAGTTCAATCTCCGGAATGTTCCCACGCGTGCTGCAATGCGGACGCGTTTAGCTACAACAATTGTACTTTTTTTTCAATTGCGTTGATCAACGCTTTTCAAATAATGATTTTCAATGATAATTATCTTCATACTAAAGGGACATTTGAAAAAATCAAACCCTATTTTATTCTTCTCTTACCATAAGCTAAACAACACGGTAGAAGAGAAACGAGGAAGCTCCAAGTAATTTTCGTGGATTTGGACACTTTACAGGTATGACTTTAAAGTGCTGAATGGAATTAAACTCGTTGTTTTTCCCTCCGCCTGTTTTAGCTGTTTGTGAAGTGAACCTGTTCGTGACATGACATGAGATGATACCGTATCCGCCCCATGGAGGGAAGTGGGCGGAACACACGCGCCAGAAAAAATGCTTGAAGATTCGGAGGAATGTCTGTCTGCCCTTTGTAACCTCATCACCTTTATACTTAGAGCATGACATCGCTTTTTATTCAAACTTCTTCCAGTCTCTATGACTCCTCAAAACATTTACTGGAAAGTGCAGAGGTACATTCAAACCTTTTTACATATAGCCTTTATACATTTCTTTCCATTTAAAATTATGTGAGGCTCTCTTTTCCTTCTTACAATCATGATGTACATGTACATGTACATGGTTGTACTAAAAAGTGCAGAAGACAATGAAACCTTGTTTTTATATCAAGCACTAATTTCACAAAATTCTCTTTGATAAAACAATGTCATTAACTCATTTTGCTGGTCCGAGATTTGTGTGTATTCTTTTGTTTTTCACCCTGGTATAACAAGGTAATTGTCACGGTCCCTACCTCATTACAACATGGTTCCACTGTAGTGTAAATGTGACCGGCTATAGCAAAACCCGGCACTTGTTGGTAAAAAAAAACAAAATGTAGATTTTCATACCATTACAAAGGCCTCATCACAAGCTTTCATTTGATGCTTTGTTCTAACAAATTGGTCAATGATTGGCGAAGATATGATTGTTTCAATTTTACAATCATACCTGTCTTTTACACACATTGTGTGAACTTAACATGCCCATTTCTTCAAAACATGAATTACCGACAAGTGCCGGGTTTTTGCTATAGCCAGTCACATATTTTGCTGTAAAGGGCAGTTTGGGATCAAACAAACTTTGTTTTGTTATTAATTTATAAATTATGTGATTTTCGACGGTTCTTACACTTAGTTTTTCCTTAACCTCGCCAAATGTTTGAAGCGCCTTCTAAATTAGAATTTAACTATCCCTTTTTAACTTGATTTAAAAGTATCCATAGTGCCAGTCTACTGCGAATACTATGTATACAGCTGTATATGTCTCAATGGATTTTACAATATCTGGGCCACTATGTACATGTAGTTATGCCTTTTTCATGTTCATATTTCAAACATTTCAAAAAGTTACCAACATTACACTGTCACAATATAATGAATTATTGAAATAAGTCATTTATTCTCTTTTTTGTCAGTTAAGTCGCAAGTCCATTAGCTGACATTGAGCGCATAATTATGGCTTTGAAAACTGTGACAGAAATACATGATAAAAGTTGGTCTCTTTGACCCCGAGTTACAGCAAATCATTGTGTTATAAAATGTAATAGATAGTCAGTAATACTTCAGCTTTAGGCAGAAATATCTCATGTTTTGCTGACATTATCATGAAAAATATCAACTAATATCAAGCATTACTGCATGTCTTTTCTTTGTAAATGGGGAGTATCAAACAGACACAAAAAAAATGTTTCATGAACAGCTTTCTTTATTGATGGATTTGTCAAATTGTATTAGATTCCCTGCCTTCTTGGTGTGAGAATATCATTTCTTAAATCTTTATGAATGCAGATTATCAAAAGGGGGGAAAAAAAGATTCATGAATCTATCTTTTGATGGAGGTGTCAGTTGTATTGAATGCACTGCCTACTTGGAGTAAGAATATGATTTCTTTTCCTTGCGAATGCGGAGTTTCAAAAGAAGAAAAAGATTCATGAACATCTTTCTTTATTGAAGGATTTGTCAAATTGTATTAGATTCCCTGCCTTCTTGGTGTAAGAATATCATTTCTTTTCTTTGTGAATGCGGAATATCAACAAAATAGATATTAGATTTCTTTATTGATGATGGAGTTGACATTTGTATTGGGTTCTCTGCCTTCTTGGTGTAAGAATATAATTTCTTTTCTTTATGAATGCGGAATATAAAAGGAAGAAGATGAACGGCTTTCTTTTGATGGAATCATCAATTGTATTGGGTTCCCTTCCTTCTTGGTGTTAAAATATCATTTGTTTGCCCCATTTGAATGCGGAATATCAACAAAATAAGATGTAGTACAGCTTTCTTTATTGATGGAATTGTGTATTGTATTGGGTGCCCTGCCCACTTGGTGTTTGTGTATCAATGGTTAATGCTGTGCTGCTTTCGACAAACGATTTGCTTCACAGACAATCTTAATCCCCGCCAGTAGCTCTCCCTATTAAAAGCGGTTTAAACACGAATGTGCTTATTATGGCGTGATTGACTTCTTTTGGTAAACCGATTTCTTGGAGACATGATGACGACAGTTATCTAATAGCGTTAAGTAGATAAGTGACTGCATGCAAATCTCCTAGCTATGTACATTATGTGAACAATAACGTGTATCATACCAATAACGGATGTACCATATTGTGCAGATTTATAGTCATGAAAGCGATACTCTGAAAATCATTTTACTTAGTACTCGTCAGATTACAGCTGGACTCTTGATGTATAATTTATCATTTTGAATACCTATTAAAAGGGATCCAGTAACTTTGTTAACATGTTGTGCAAAGACTGGCAAATGGTTGATAAAAGGTGTATTTCTGTGATCTGATACATCCAATGATTGATGTGTGAAAGGACTCTTTTATAATTTTATCGGGGCTATTTTGGAAATTTCTGGGTCTAAATCACCTGTATCCCCCCTTTAAAGGTAGTTCAGATTCGTCAAATGAGATGCGCAGCGCCATCTTGCATACGCGTTGCGCACGGTGCGTAATGCACGTTAGCTCCGTGTCATGCGGTGCGCGCAAACTAACCCAGTTCAAAATGGCGACCCGCTATGTAGCATCCCCACGCTTGATGCCCTTTAATGTTTGGTACTGCCAACAAGGCCACAATGAAAAACATTAATATTTTACAATATTTAGCACATAATGTAGTACGTAGTGTTGTTCAGTTGTAACTGGTTAAAATTATAGTGCATCTATCATTCCCAATTTGGCACTGTGAACTCTTCCCCTGGAATGAACCTGTCAACAAATCAGCTCCCACCTGTAAACAAAAAGTAATTCTAGACCTCGAATAGAAGTGGGTCTCGTCATATTTCAACAGGCACTCACATATGCGCAGACGTAAACACACTTACAACAAACAAAGAATGTTTAACATACATGTATGTATGTACATGCAAACACACACAAATCATATACCAGGGCATGATATTTGGCTCTGTCGTATGTCTCGACTGCACAGTTTTACTTGACTGACATAGCGTCCAAAATTAATTACCTTTGAAATAATGTTTGTGTGTGTGTGTTTTGTTTTATTGGCTAATCAAGTTTGATTTCTTGGCACCAAAATGTAAATCCTTGAATTTGCTAAGCCTAAGCCACCATGAACATAATTTGGATGGGTGGTGGTGATGGTGGGGGGCGGGGAATGTGAAAAATTAATTGGAGGGGTGGTGGTGGTGGTGGTGGGGGGGGGGGGGGGGGGGGGGTGGGGACTGTGAAAGAAGTTGCAAACATCTTCCACTCCCTTTGCTTTAGGCCTACATGACATTTGCTGTCCACACATGTATGCATGTTTTTATGTTTTATCTCCCACCTGTACACAAGTAATTCTCTAAACTTCAAAAATAGAAATGGGGTCTGTCTCGATCATAAATATTTCAACAGGATGCGGCCGGGACGAGCTCGGCAGGTGAGAGGAGGATGCTGACAATAATGGTTGCTTCCTTAATAGGCTAGCTTCTACCTGTTTTGGTTATGTTTCACCACGTTTTGTAACCAGTTGTCTTTCGTTGACAGATATTTAGCAGCTTACTTGTGTGTCTACCTGTTTTTGTTATTTAATGTTTGATTTTTTAACCAGTAATAAGTCTTTTGTTGACGGATATGTTTTGTAGTTCACTAGCCTCTTTGTGGAGGTCACTTCTGACATGATACACAGGTATCATGTAAACGGTTTGCATAGGCCAAAAGCCAGAACAGCAATACCGCCAACAGAAAAATACATGGGAGCTCAGGGCAATTGAGCTCCAGGAAATAGGATTTTGAAGGTCTCAAATGTTCCAAGTTCCAAGCCCCCCCCCCCCCCCCCCCTATGTTTTTTACTGTACTTGGCACAAAATTAGATGGTTTCCAGAATGTTTTTATTATGTTTTTTTCTTCTTCTTGGAATTGGTACAAATGGAAGTGAGATGGTTCTTAGGTTTATTTATAAACTTTATTTCAACTTTTTATTTCAAATCTTTTTGTTAATTCCAAGGGTATCCCCCTTGGAATTAACAACATGGTAAAAAAACAACCGAGGATGTCGTTGTTATTATTATTATTTAAAAAGTGCATTTTAAACTGATCTTTCATGGAAGTTCTGGCCATTTTTTCAAATGGTTTTAGGGTGCAAAGTTGAATGGATAATATGTCGCAACCATTCAAGGAGTAGTGCAGTGGTATGGTTCTAAAACTCTTGAGCCCCTGCTATCCGTCATCTCAGCACTTTGCAAAGTATACAGCCCTTCCTTAGAATTGGTAGAAAGGAGTGATGGATCGAGCTGTCAACTGAATTTTGTTCCAAAGTTTCTTTGTAAATCTCAAAATCCCTTTTTGTTTGACATCAGGCATGGCTTAGCTTTGCTGAGCACTGATTTGTTCCAAAGTTCCTTGGTGAAACCTTTAAATCCCTTTCTTTTTCTTTTCTTTTGTAACTGGGTACCGTGAATAGAATTTGTTTGAAAGTTTCTGTATAAATATTTCTCCCTTTTTGTAACGGTGTACAGAAACAAACGCTGGATAGTGGATAGTGGTTACTTTTAGCTGTCCCGTAGAATTTTGTCTGAAAGTTTCCGCATTGATCTTTGTCCCTTTTTTGACATTGGGTACTAGGAACAGCAACAATCCTTTTTCATAACACAGGGCACTATCAGCTGTCAGTAGAATTTTGTTTGAAAGTTTCAGTAAATATCTTGTTCTCATTTTATTTTGTTTTGACGCTGGTTACTTGGAACAGATTGCCAGTTCAATTTTGTCAGGGATATTTAGAATCAAAACAGTCGTTCCCATTCACTGCTTCTTTTTTTTTGTAACTCTAATCACGAGCGTACCACATGTTCACTACAGCATACATTATACAAATAAATACAAAAAATGATCAATATACTACAAATTTACATTTTTCTTTTCCTTTCCTTGTGGCTAAGTCAGGCAAGTAAAGGCAAGATTTTTACCAAAACAAAATTGTTTTGATTTGAAATTAGTTAATTAAATGTTGGTGGCCCCGTGCCAGTGATAATTTTGAGCCCAGAATGCACTATCTCTATAAATGGGAGGCATTTCAGTAATTTGTAGAAGTCGTACAAGATGTATAAAATGTACATTTTGCTTTTGCGATTGTTCATAGATATACACTTCAATGTTGCTATACCTTTGTGCTATCGCAACGACTGTACTGTAGTGCATAGTCAAATACAACCCAATTCCGTGGACTAGCAAAGGCTGTGGGGTCACACAAACTTTTTCTTTTATAAAAAATAGAATGTTTAACTTGTCCACACAATTGTAGAACTTTGTTGTTGGTCCCAGAGGTGGCCCTCAAGCCCCCATTGTGAATTGTGATGTTCTGTCAAAAATTTTAAGGAGTCTAACCTTGCTACCATGCTGACAGATTTACTTTTTCCATCATCATAGCCTTGGTTTATACATGTAGGTAGCATCAATCTATATAGGTAATTGAGTTGTAATTATTGTGTTTGAAGTGGAGCATTGTTGTAAGACTATCTATCAGATATGAATTTAACAATGCTTTGATGTACAAAAACTGCGAGGGATATTTTTGGGAGGATACTAGCATAAATCTGCGAGCCATTGACTAAAGAATACTGAACACATTACCTAAACCGTACTGCAACCATTAGTTTGTTGCTAAAATTCTTCTTTCCACATTCTCCTTTCCCAGGCCTCCCTAAATCCTTCTTTCATTAAAAGTATTAAAATGTCTTTCTGTTGAAATCGTAGTAGTAATCTTTGATGAGGAAACTCTTAACATCGCTGACATTTTTAAAGGTGGTTAGGATTTGTATATCGGATGCGCGATACCATCTTGCGATCGCCTTGTGCACAAAGATGAGCAGATATGATGTGATTGACTGAGAAAACCCAATCTCAGGTTATGAATTATTGCAAAAAAAACTCATCTGATGCAAACAAATGAAAGTTTGATCATTCTTCAGTACTGTTAAGCCCTGCGCAGACAGAGCTGTCTCGATCTGATCCTACCCGACCCGTCGCGATTCAGTCGCGGCCGATTCAACATGTTAAATCTGGTCCGATTGGCTTCCCACTGGTAAAACTGGAGTCGTGAGGCAATGCACACAGAGCTGATCCGACTGAAAACCAGTCTGATCGACGGGTCGAGTCGCTCTGTCTGCGCCGGGCTTAAAGGGACTTAGTAACATTGTCCAAATCCTCAAAACTTATTTGGAACTCTAGTGGTTCTCTCATACCTTATCATATTCATGTTAACAATAAAATCACGGGACAGGTTTTGGTTTTTTAAATTTCCATTTCGTTCGAAAGATATTTACGATCGAAGTGTTCAGATATGAAATTGTGTACGGGATAATTTAAGCTGTGTACAAAGTAAGTGCAATGAGTTAGTGAATATCACTTTGCATTTTCGCTCATGAATATCTCAGCCAAAAAACATCCAATTAACGTGAATTTTTCACACATTACTTTGTGGACATATCAGATCACACCAATATTATATACATTTTATTAATCACTCATCACTTTTTGCACTTGTCAACAAAGTTACTAGATCCCTTTAAGAGTAAGAAGGTTGAGGCAAAATGATGAGATTGATATAGACAACCCAATCTCAGGGTATGAATTATTACCATCGCCTCCCCCCTCAGGATCGTAGCTAGTAGCGCTCTCTCGCTAATAAATCTTGTTTACCACTAGGAGTTTCGAGGATGAGGTGAGAAAGGGCTCGTTCAGACTGGTGCAGGTTTTTTAACGGTTGATTGGTATCATCTTGGCGGAAGTTTGGTATGCTTTCATCGGGAGACTCTCAATTAAAGATGTTATGCATGAGGATGCTACACTGCGGTTCGCCAATTTGAACTAGGCTAGTTTGTGCGCACTGCATACACTGAGCAAGTGTGCATTACGCACCGTGCGCAAGGCATTAGCAAGATGGCAGCGCGCATCTGATTTCAACTGCCATTATTCCTACATATGATGACATAAACGGTACCCCGGGGTACCAGACGAAAATCCGCCATTTTGTTTAATTATTTATTTAATTTTTAGGGCTGTACTGTGGGTATAGCGTGCATAAAATCGCGCGCTGCTCTGCATGCACAACGCAATACGGTTGTACTTCGAGTGGACACAAGATGGCGCTACACAACGCGGGATACCGGGCCGCGTTACCGGGGTACAACGGTACCCCGGGGTACTGCGAGTGTCATCATATTACCTAGCTGTATAGAACACACTTCTCACGTTGTTCAAGGCTTCAAGCTGATATTTCTGAATCTTCTAATCACCAAAAATAACTATAGTTGAGGGTGTATGAAAGTCCTTGTTCTGAATGGTGTGGGTTTTAATCATCAGTAGATTTGATTGGTATGATTTGACTGGTATGTTGTGATTCACAGCTTAACTACCATTACTTCTGCTTACGAGTACTATAGGCAGGTTGGCTGCAATAGGCAGGTGGCCACTTTTACCTGGGTTTGACTGTATTGTCTCTAGATGATGATACAATTATTATTGCTGTATTTTAATTCTGTACAAAATATTTCAATTTTTAAACGTCTTATCAGTTACACCATGCACTTCAGTAACCGTTTAAATTAGGAATTACAGTGTGGAAACGGTTTGAATGCGCTTGGCTTCTCATCTGATGGCGGCCTAGACAGGTTGTGTGTACTACCCAGTCTAATGGATAATTTGATGGCGGATTTAATGTTATTGGCTTGACTAACCATGGAAGGCTTGATGTGGATAAAATACCTTGGAACTACTAGTACTAGCAACTTTCGGGAAATTACAATGTTCATATGAGGAGACATCCATCCGTACTATCTGTTTATTGGAATCACAGTGTGGAAAAGGATTGAGTGTGCTTGGCTTCTCATAAACCACCGATGCCTAGACAGGTTGTGTGTACTACCGGCTCTAATAGATAATTTGATGGCAGATTTAATGTTATTGGCTTTTAAATACCAGGGGACTACTAGCGAAGGGAAATTAAAATGTTCCTTTGAGAGACATCCATCCATACTAACATAATACAAAAGTGTTAGGTTGTGCAAAACGACCTAGGTATGAAAATGAAATATTTTGTGATGTACAGTGTAGATACTGTATCTACATGAAAAGTAGAGTTATTCATAGGTTTTTGTATTTCTTTCAAATTATTAATTGCATATATCCATGAAAATATTTTGGCGATAATATATCCAGAAAAGGGAAAGTATTGTAAATGGGTGTTATCTGCCTTAACACTTTTCTCTCATATGGAGTTAAAACTGCATCTGTAGGTCGCTTTGATAATATCTTTCAAAATGTGAAGAGTTTGTAAATGTCATATTGATTGCCAAGACCCACATAATGGAGTCACTTTGATAGATAGGTTAGTATTTAGGGCTATTTGTTATCTTAGATGTTTCCTTGTCACCTTTCGAGCATTAATTTTCTACAAAAGATCAATTCATAAAAAAATGTCACATTAATCACCAAAATCCAGAATTAAAGAATGACTACAAAAGAGAATATATTAATCACCAAAATCATAACAAAGGAATGGCTTCAAACTGAGAGAAAGATAGGATTATTATTCAAATCATACCGAGTGGTTATCTTTATTTACATTGCACCTCCTATCACTTTGATAGTAGACTGTTTTTAGAACCATCCGCTAATTGATAAACAGAGAGAGGGCCTTAGGAGTCAGGTGTAAACATTGCACCGATAAGGACCATTGTTTGTTGTGAATTTCATCACTAAGTAAACTTGCGGTATAAAGTGATCCTGGTTTATGATATCTAGTAGGTTGTATATGGCCCAGTGTATAATATGAATGAATACATGGTACTGTACATCCTTTTTCATGAACAAATACATTTATCAATGAATCCACTGAGTTTCTGTATAATTTTTGAAATTTTCTTTAATTATTTTGGGCCCACATATTTAGGTATCTAGCTAGGCCACTGAATTTTCTGGAATTGCCGAAAAAAGTAAAATTGTTAGCATTGGATCATAATTATGGATCATTGATTTTAGCTTGGAGATTATCATGTGTGGAAGTGCTACACCATTAGAGGTTCGCTAACTCGTGCACACTAAATTACACTGAGCCAATGTGTATTTCACACCATGACCAAGGCTTTTGCAAGATGGCATCACGCATATATATGATACTATGATTTACGAATCCGAACCACCTTTAACCCGTTGAGGACTGGTCCCGAAATATTTCGGGCTTGAGTCTATGGAGAATGCGTGTTATACCAAAATCAATTCGTCCTCAACGGGTTAAAGGGATCCAAATCCTCAAAATCCAAAATGAATTCTAGCGGTTCCCTCATACCTTGTTGTATTCGTATTAACAATAAAAGCATGGGATAGGTTTCCGTTTTTCAAATTTTCCTTTCTTTAAAAAGATATTTACCATTGAAGTGTTCAGATGTTAAATTATCCACTGGATCGTCAAAACCGTTTACAAATTGAGTGCAATGAGTTAGTGATATCACTTTGCAAACTTGAAATTTTCACACAACACTCAGTGGACATGTAACAGCAATTGAACAATATACATTGTATCAACCACTCATCACTTTTTGCACATGTCAACAAAGATAGTACATTCTTTAATATGCACATCATTCTTAGAATGCCATTATTTGGATTGTCTCAGTGACAAACAAGTGTTTGAATCGAAAGAGAAAATAGGACAGGGATGACATCATCCCATGTTGGCCCTCCCCTTTGCTACCTGTGGTTTACCTAACGGCCTAGCGTGCCATCATCCCACAGGTTTATGGTTGCTTTATAGTCTACACCCATTTGGTCCAAGTCTCATTTGGTCTATGTCTCATCTGGTCTATATCGTATTTGGCCCATGTCTCATTTGGTCCAAGTCTCATTTGGTCTATGTCTCATCTGGTCTATATCGTATTTGGCCCATGTCTCATTTGGTCCAAGTCTCATTTAGTCTATGTCTCATCTGGTCTATATCGTATTTGGCCCATGTCTCATTTGGTCCATGGACCCTACTATTAATAGTAGGGTCCATGTTTGGTCTAGATGTCACATTTCATCTACCAAATGACATGTTAAACTTCTGTTTCCCAAACTCGAAACTTGACCCTGAACCTGAAATCTTACCTTACCCTAATCCTAACCTAAACCCTCATCCTTTTCCGAATCCTAATCCTACAGAAGCCACTGAATTCTGATTTTGCTGGTAGATGAAATATACGGAGACTGAGGGCGATTTTGCCCCCTAATTTTCAAAGTAGCCCCCTGAAATCAGTAGATAGCCCCTTAAATTACCATAGGGTATTATGTGAAATATTTTGTGATATCCATCAGATTTTAAAAAAGTAGCCCCCTAAAATAAAAAAAATAAAAATTCCTGCATTGGTGTAGACCCAAGCATCAATATACCATCCCACAGACTAGTATACAGACAGTGTTTACCAAACAAACATGGGGGATGCATTCCACTATAAATGACACTGCAGTGCACAGAGCAGACACTTCATTAAACGGCAACATGACAATGCGGATGCTGAGCACTGCGTTAGTTGCAAACCGAAGGGACAAATTATAATTTCACAACATCTTTTCTGTCTGACAATGATTTAGCCAAACAAATGTTTGCTGAGTGATAATGTTGGCCTTCAGCACAATACATACATCAGTGGGGGGGGGGGGGGGGGGGGGGGGGAATACATGGGGATCAGGGCAATTTATAGCCCCTGAAATGCCCAAAAGAGCCCTTGAAAAACATAAATTAGAGCCCCTATAGGCTATACATTTGCGTAGGATTCAATGTACACGATAAAGAGTGCCATTTTTCATGCAAGCAAGCTTCAAAAGTAGCCCCCCTAAACTTAGTTACATTTCAATTTTGTCCCCTGCTGTACAGGGTAAATGTAGAAGAATAAATCCATTCGTGTTATGGTCAATGAGGCAATGTGGAACGCTCGATTAAGTGGCGAAATTTATTATTTCCAAGTCGAGGGTCATTACCAATTTAAACATTTAGAGAATGAATTTATTTGAGGTAGGGGTTGATTAGGCAGTGTGAATGCATGATTAACTCGCACAAATTCAAAATTGTCAAAGTCTACGGGGTCGCTTGCCAATTTTATAGCACGTTAATCATTCAGCAAACAAGGCCAAATTTGGTCGGCGATTATTATTTCCCAAACAAATTTTCTGAAACACTCTGCACTAATTGGTCTGATCAGTGGCAAATTTGCTGGCCAATTTTATCACGCTCGGAAAAATTCTCATTTATAAAGGTTTTACATTGCTGTGTAGTGTGTGTATGAAAGCAGACATGCTTTTAGGCTGACAAGTGTAGACATAGATGTTGCAGCAACTGAACATGATTTTTTGGGGCTACTAAAGTTTCATTAATATGGCTCTATAAAAAAGTGTGTCGTCCGATGATTGGACTTATGATTTTAGGATGTATTTGAAACTTAGGTCATTTTACCTTACTATTTTACTTTATAAATCTTGCTAGCTATATCCTCATGTGGATGTTATATTTCCTGATATTTTATAACTTTATGTCTCAGTATGAATCAGGAATTTATATTTTTGGAGGATATCCTTCGAGAGTTTAACTACACCAAATATGTACTGTATCATTCCATTTAAAGGGATCTAGTAACAATGTTGACATACATTGCAAACATTGTTGAATGGTTGATCAAATGTCTATTTCTGCCATCAGTTTTGTCCATCGAGTGATGTGTGAACATTCCATGGTAAATGAATGTCATACGATCAAGTAATGTGCGAAAATGCAAAGTGATATTTGATAATGGATTGTACTAACTTTGTACACAGTTGGAAGTCTCCCTGGGAGAATTTTGAATCAGAACACTTTATCATGAATATCTTTATAACGAAAGAAATGTTCTGAAAACCGAAACATGTTCCATGCTTGTATTGGTAATACGAATAGGATGAGGTAGGTATACATTGAGACTTGAGAGCCGCTAAAGTTCTAAGTAAGTTTTGTGGATTTTGGACAACATTTCTAGATCCCTTTAAAGGACATTGGCCGTATAAATGTCAAGTTATCAAGTGTACCAGGCTAGTTTGCTTCTAGTGATAGGAAATCTGCCATCTTGATGCCAAGAGTACCGGCTGATTTCTTCGAGAAATGAAATCAGACACGTTGCTGTTACAGGATATACGATGAAGTCGATGTTACTCAAGTGGTGTTTTATTACTCTTGTTCCTATTCTATCAACGGATGTGCAGGTTGTTTGCGCTAGGTTTTTCCGTGTCGAAGTTTAATCTTGAGGGTATGAAATTTAATTCGTAAATGAAAATGAGCGAAGAAAATGGGATTTGCTGGGAATCATACATGAGACCTCCAGAATACTAGACTGAAGGTGTAACTACTGCTCTTCATAATTTGTTATGTTTAAAATTGAATTTCTTCAAATTTAGCAGTGATTATTAGACTCAATTTAGCATCCACTTTGGTAAATTCTTATGTTTTAGGTTCAATTATTAAATTTCATATATCCAGCCGTATTTAGACATGCACAGTATATATTTTTGAAAATGTTTTGCTTTCAACTTCTACAAATATGTACAGCTAGTTTTTCTCCACTTGTCAAAAAAAGAAACGAAGCGCCCTCGGACATGAAACTACACTATCCCTTTAAACATGGCCAGTGTTTATAAAGTGTACATGTGCAATCGATTACTCAAAGCCAGAGTAATAACCAACATTTCGTATTGATTGAAGCAAGAGACAGACACATTAAACAGCACACTTGTTTCAACTTGTTTGCACTATTGTCTAGACATACATGTATGTATGATCTTAAAGTTATCCATTAACTTCATAAGATTTACCAAAAGTGATATTTGAGACTTCAATCATATACCAATATCATATTTAGGCACTAGATAAATTGAACCGTTTATTATTACCAATATCATTGTAAGATTTGTCTGCATGATGTGTGAAAGTTTCATAGAAGAACACTGTATAAAGGATCCCTGATCATTAGCACGAAGCATCCAAATTTGGATCATAACTTGACTTTGCACACTTTTGACTGCTTTCGAAAGACGTTCTGAAATGCTCTTCAATTGAATCTCAATTATCTCGATAATTAGGGAGACGTTTGAAAAATCAGAACCCATTTTATTCTTCTGTTACCGTTTTTCAAGCCTAACAACAAAGGTACAAGATCAATGTGAAAACTCCAAGGGATTTTGCTTGAATTTGACAAAGTTCATAATGGATCACTTAACGCTACATGATCATCCTGATGATGGAACTCAATGAATACCCTGACAGGAAATGAGATGTAGCGATAGATCGGTACTGGATCTTATTTTTAGGTATCCATCATCTTGGAACAGCTGATAACCCTATTTTCTGTATTGATATATACACCACATACCTTGTACATTACATGTACCTTGTTGTAATGTACCCATGGGAAAAAAATACACATGGGGGTTCAGGACTAATTTGCCCCCGAAATGCCAAAAAGAGCCCGCATAAATTTGTGTAGAGTTCAATGCAAAACGTTATTTTCATTCAGGCAAGCTTGAAGGTAACCCGGAAATATAGTTTTCAATTTGTTCCATGTCATGTACTGTAGTTATTACTGCCTTGATGTTTTTATGAAGTCAAGTTCATAACTAGCTGATCAAGTAATTCAACAAATTCCGAAATATTTGTTTGGATATTAAGGAACCCTAAGTAACAGTGGTAGAATAAATTCTAAACAAAATGGACGGACAATATGTGACCTCACACCACAAAACGACCGTTATGTAGTTTGTCTGTTATTAGCTGATATAGCCAAATTTTGTTTAAAATATGAAATTCAGGATTTTGGTATTTCCTGAATGAGGGTATCATAATCTACCTTTTGTGAAATTTTGAGCGTCAGAAACCGTGTTTAAATATGATTTTTAATCAAATAAATATGATCAGATTATAGTGCTTGAATGGACGCCGATCTTTGAAACATCCCGTTTTCTCCCTAACTTTAAAACTGATTCAGCCATGTTCCAAATATTGGCTGCTCATTTTGAGAGGGTTTGCTTAGTCCAAATATGACAAATTATATACCATTTTAAAGGTATTGACTTCTACTTTACTGTCATGTAAAAATTAGCACAATCATTTTTTTCGACTTATTGGTCATTTTGTGGTGTGAGGTCACATATAGTCTTCCATCTTATTCTCTATTTGCATTATATTGACTCCATCGCTATTTATCCCATCATTTAAGAATGAACATGACAATGTCTTTAACAACATTATTGTTTCAAAGTCTGGAATAGATTATGTAGCTTCAAGGAAAACCCTGATGAAAGAAGAAGTCATTAAGTACGCTCGTTAATCCATCCAGTCCATGAGTCTGGTTGTGCGTGTACTAATATTATGGCAATTAAGGCACTATACACAGGCATCGGGTTAATGGGCGTTATTTATTGACAAGTACAAGGCAGAGTGAGAAAAAACAGCCTGTAAAGTCATTTTTGTTCTTGGTTTTGAAGTTCAGCATCAGGCAGACCCTTTCAGATGAGAGATTTTTATGCGTGAAAAGGAACAAACTGTATTAGAAATCATCGTTCTTGGTTTGAGGTTCAGCATCGGGCCCTTTCAGATAAGAGATGAAACACACAATGAAATGAGATATTTTCATACGTGAAAAGGAACAAACTGTATTCAAAATCATCTTTGCTCTTGGTTTGAATTTCAGCATCAGGCCATCTCAAATAAGACAGTGCTTGAAATTAGCATAGGCCCGCTGGCCCGGGGCCACTAAAAATTAGCTCTGGGCCACCAAATTTCATTGATCCTAAATTCTACTGGCCCGTTCGGGCAACCAAATTTAACAGAAATTGTTATGTTTTTCTTTGCATGTGGCCACCAGATTTAGGTTCCGGGCCACTCAAAGTTGAACAATCTTGTTTTTACTTGCCCGACTGGGCCGCAAGACAAAAAGGTTAATTTCTAGCTTTGAATAAGACATTATATGGCAAGATATTAACCAAGCTTTCACGCTAACTTTGTTTTCCTCTTGCCCATTTGGCAAATAAATTCATAGATTTTGACAGTTGACCTCTATATACAGGTTCCATTATATTGTTTATCTCTGCAGAGGATCACTCTTAGTGGTCACTATGGACAGGTTGTCTGCTATAGACAGGTTTAACTGTTCCTGTGTGTACATACAGTCAAACCTGTGTATAGTGACCACCGAAGGGAAGTAAGAATAGTGGCCACTGTAGACAGGTGACCTCTATAGACAGGTTCATTTCATTGTTTTTCTCTGCAGGGGATCATGTTTAGTGGCCACTGTCTAGCAGGTTGGCTGCTGTAGACAGGTGGCCACTAAGACAGGTTTGACTGTACTTGTATTGAATTTTGCTCCAGAGTACATTGCCTGTGTGAATAGGGGATGTCTCTATTATCACTGTATGATGCTTCCAGAGTTTCAGACATAAAGACAAAAAGTACTTGTATTGAAATTTGCTCCAGGAGTATATTGCCCATGTGAAAAGGGGATGCCCATTATATACATGTCATGCATGTTCCAGACTTCTTAGAGCTCTGCGTTTGTGACTGCTCGCAAATTGATGACTTGTGTCACCAGCACAGATTCTCGTGCCGTAGATCTCTTTACCGGACATCCTCGTATCCCAAGTGTTGTTGTTTTTTTGTCGATGTCAAGGAAGCGACTTTTCCAAGATTGAACGTTTTAGGCGCGCGCTGAATATGTTTATGGCACAAAAGCATGTGCGTGAGATATTTATAACGACGAAAGGGCGCGTGAGTATAAAGTTGTGATCACCAGATGATTGAAAAGACACGGATGCACGTGCCCGAAGCATTTATGGGGCAAGATATTGTACCCAAGAAATGAATAATGACAACAGAGTATGTGCGGAAGATTGCATGCGAGATATGAATGATGACAATGTACGGAAGATGGTTATGAAACAGAGGCACGCGCGTAAGATGTTTAAAGTTCTATGAACAAATTGTGCAAGACTTTTTTTACGACACAAAAACCATATGCAAAAGACATTTATGTGACAAGAAAGCCTGTACATACATTATGCAAACACATACCACCAGACTTTAGCTGGCTTTAATAATTAGCTGACTAATTTTAGCTCTATCGTTAGCGCTAATGCTCTATAACACTGCACTAAGGTCAATGACATTTTCAACCAGGGTTTAGTATATATTCGGCTGATTGTGATGATGATGATGATGGCTTCTGTTGCCAATTTAAAGAGCAGTTGTTTTGAGCTTCGATCTTAACGATAGGCCTTCGAAGTTAAAGGCCAAGGATCATACACCTAATATGGTTTCTGTGATAGGCAACCTCGAAAGTTGCATCAAAGTCTATAACTGCAAACAAAAAAGTACAGACAACCCCAAAATCACATTTTTCCATGATCACAGTTTACTTATTAATAAATCAGTCAAAAGATTTTGCAAAAATTTACACTTTAAATGTACTCTCTTCTCTGTCATATTTGTGGAACAAAGTTCTATTTTAAATTATATCTGTTTCTGTCTCTTCAGCATAAACATTTAATTAAAAAAATGAAAAATTTTCTGCGCATGTCACCATACAAATAGGCCTTTGCCATTTTATTTTTTCTCCTATTAACAAAACAAGTCATTAGACTTGGTAGCGTACTAAATAGAACGGCGATGCACGTCATCGATACGGCTGCAACAAATTCATGCCATTCACCAGTAATTGGAATGATTTGTGTAAATGGGTATTGCTAGCTTTAACCGATCAGCTAATTTCCCCGTGAACGATTTTAAAATATTTCTGTTGGTTGTGGTGTGAGGAGGTAGAAGCATACCTAGGAGCAAACAACACTTCTTACAGAAAAATATATGTTTACTACTACTACTACTAAGTGGACGTGGTGTGGCAAGATCGGTAGAGCGTGCGCTTTCTGATCTCGAGATCCCGAGTTCGAACCCTGCCCACTCCGTTTGTCCTTCAGCAAGACAATTAATCCACATTGCTGCTCTCTACCCAGGAGTATAATTGGTTACTTGGTCGGGTGTTAATTAGCCTTCAGCGCCCGTTGGGCAGCTTGGGCTAGTATGCTCCCCTGGGAGTTGAGATGGTGCACAAGATAATTGTGCGGGTTTGAACTGTACCTGATGACCAAGGGTAATAATGCGCCTCTGAATAGGCAACTAGATACATGGCGCTATATAAAAGCTATATATTATTATTATTATTATTATTAAGCGGACGCATCCGAGATTGAGTTCACAATGCAACACCATGAATCTTTATCCCTCATCAATGTCTGCAAGTCCCCAGTTTCACACTGGATGTCTCTTGCAATGCAGTCCATATAGTTCATAGGTCTCCTTCCTCTATTAGGACATGGGAGTCTCATGCAGATCACATCCGAGATTACTTGGTCTTTGGCCCTAAAACAGTGACCAGCGAATCTCGTTCGGCGATGAGCAACGGTGGTAGAGATGGGTGGTATGTTACAGTGCCTTATAGCTGCACCTTAACACGTGCCATACTAGATTTTGCGATCTCTGTAGAGTTAATATAGGACCCACCAGGTTCCTGTAGGGCAAGGGGTTAAAATGTTGAATATTTATCCCCCCCCCCCAAAAAAAAAAATGAACATATAGAAAAATGGGTTTCTCCTGGACTCAAACCTGAGACCTATTTACTATATTAATTATTAAACCATGGAGGTATTAGAAAGTTTACCTCCTTGATTAAACCAAGGAGGTACTATAGCGAGCCTAGTACTTCCTTGCTCTAACTGACTGAGGTAGAATACTCCAATGGAGGTCCCAGAATCTTTCAATGCTTCTGCTTTTCTGACAACGGGGTCGATTCCAGCGGATATCCTTTTTTCCATTTTCATACGTGTACATTTGATACATTTCTAGTCAGTTTCCTCTATGTTTTTATTTTTTTGTCATAGCGGTATAAAACACACATTGTCTATTTATGATGAATACAATCTCACTCACATTTGTTAAAATAAGTAAAAAAGTGTGGATGAACGGCATCTGCATTGTATTGTAGCACCGTGCAATCATGCATGTCATCTTTGAGGTATTTAACATGAATCCTGTTTAATACTTGAAGTGCTATATTAGCCACATTGAGCTCACCACCCGCACCACCGCCGCCGCCGCCGCCGAAACATAAAGAGATTGATTTTGTAGATTCGTTCCTAATCCCCCTCCGTCTAATACCCCCCTCCTCAGGAAAGAAATCAAATAGAGCCCAGATTCAGTAAAAGGCCCTCGGCAGTCGGCAAGGAGGGTTCTAATGCATGCGCAGAAACGCAATTGGTAATAAGATTTCACCCAATCACTTTCTAAGGCATTATTATAGCCAATACTTAATAATGCATTCATGTACATGTAGGTACATATATGTATGAAGGTACATGTAGCTATTTGTGCACATGGGAAGTGCTGAAAGGCAAATGTTGCGTGTGTGTACATGTGTATGTATTAAAACATTCATGTTTGTAATGTAGTAATTTAGATGCACATTCACACCCAACACACCATCCTCACCCCCCCCCCCCCCCCCCCCCCCTTCCCCATTTACTTTCACCTACAAAGAATACGCACAGATCAATTGCAGAACATGTTCACGAATGTGTTTGGAAAAGCTTGAAGGCAAAAAACATGAACCTCCCTAGTTTTCTTTTTTTTGTATGAATAATGTACAATTTGATGTAGACAGAATATAACTATGGCTAAAACTGCCTTAACAGAGTTTGTTAATTAATATAAAATTACAATATCTGCATGCACCTATTTGAGAACGAGAGGATGGGATTTATATTACACCAAACTCGGGGCTCTAATTACATCATATATATCATATCTTCAATATTGTATTTCATGCCTTCCATAGTAAATATTATACTCGTTGGTAATTTAACCCAAAAAGATGAATAATGAAATGTAATAAAATGAAATCAAAATGAAATTAGCACTGGCCTGCTAGTCCAGTGAGGGCCACTAAAATTGATTAATCAGGGATCTTTACTTGGCCAACTGGGCAACCAAACATGACACTTACTTTTCAACATTTTCCATTTCTGCGACAACTTAATTCCGGCTTCGGGACACCCATATTTATTGAAAGTTCCTGATTTGTAATACTTGCATGATGGAGGCACAGGGGAGAACACGATTGATTTGTATCATTGCCCAACTCCTCGCCCCCTTCCCCAACACGTGTTGAACAAATCTGGCAATAATTTGGCTAGACGCGCAGACAGAGAAGTTTCGAGAACATTCTTGTCTTTGTTATTAAAGAAGAGGTGCATGTTGTCTTGTTGGTAAGAGTGAGAAGGGCGTTAAGTCGATTTTTTTTGCTAAATTGAGTTACGTGGGTACATCTTGTAGATCGTAGCCTCTACTGCATGATGTAAAGTTTTCAGATAATAATTAAACTTATCTAATTTGGGGAATATTCTACAAATATAATTATAGAGAGCTACATTGGTTTATACATGGTTTACAAGCTCCAAACATGATTAATCATCCCCAAAGCACAAAAAGTCACTTAACGCCATTTTGTTTCTCAAGGAAGATGTAATATCTGTGCAACCAACAATGGGCCCTTACATTAATCAATAGTATCGACTTGTTTATTTTTTCTTTCTTTTCTTATTTTACATTTGATTAAAAAGGTCTGCAATTTGTTTATATTTTTTTCTTAGTCAAAAGTTGTTGCTCTATTGTTTTTTGCTTCACTACCTTAGGATAAGAATCACACTTCTTTCCAAAAATCTAAAACAAATCTTACTGCTTCCCGCAAAATTCTAGATTACGTAAAGTTTTTTGTTTTTTTTGTTTAACATCCGCAAAATTCTAGATAACGAACGTAAAGTTTTTGTTTTGTTTTTTTTTTTACATAAAAACAGGGCTCGAAATTAGTACAGCTCCGTTGTCCCGGGGCAACTAGAAATGAGCTACAGGGCCGCCAACTTTTGTTGATATCAGATTTTTACTTGGTCCGACCGGGCAAACCAGAATAAACAGACTTGTTAATTATTTTTCTTTGTTTTGGGCTAACCGTTTCTTGTCTTAGGGCAAGCAGATATTGTTTGATTCCCAATTTCACTTGCCGACCGGGCCACCAGGTAAAAAAATTATAATTTGTTAGCATTGCATGAAGTATTTGACGAAAAGAAATTTGAGTAAAGCTTGCAGATTGTAAATCTATGGCCAGTGAACTTCATTTCTTGTCTGTTCCTTGAAAACAAAATGATGATGAATGCGGTTGACAAGCGTGAGTATGGTAGGCAATGTAGCAACGTTCGCCTGAACTTTTGTAGGTAAACTGGTATTAAAGGTAATGTACCCCTTTTGCAAGTATCTTCAATTTTAGTAAAACATTCCATGAACCATAAAGATCAAAGAACATCATCCCATTGCATCACAAATCTGATTGAATCACTTTGATTCTGCTTTACCAAAAATAAATGTGATATTTGGTTTGCGACCATCAAGTACAAACATAAAGCACAATGAAGGGTCTGCAGTCCGCTAGACTAGTTAAAGTGTCCCCCTGACTTTGTATTATTTCAAGATCTAAATGTCAATATTATAATTCCATGGAAAGGTATTTTCAAGTCCTTACGGTACCTTCTCAGGCTAGCTCCTAATGGCCCGGTCAGATATCAACGGATATCAGAAACGTATGCCCAACGAATAGACAATCCGGTGATAAAAGTCGTTCTCCATTGATTCATGTACAAAACATAGAACAACGTACATCACTGGACAAGGAACGGACAAGAAACGTATAGAACGGATGGAAAATTTAGCTCTCCGTTTGACATCCGTTTGCGCAATCCGTTGATATGTGACCGGGCTATAAAGGATTTTGGCTTGCAAAAAGTAGGACAATGTCTTTAAAGAAGAAGAAAGTTATGTCAACTGCAATCATTGTCTCTCCCCCTCATATAAGACTCTAATGCTGCACAAAATATTATTAAACTGGAAATAACCTTCTCATTTATAGCAAGTTTATCAACCCACACTCTTAATAGGGAGAAATGGCGAAAATATGAAGCATAAAGTGAAAGAAATGGGGAAAACGAAAATAGGAAATATAAAATTAAATAAAGTTTCTTGCATGCATGTACTTTTGATTACTGTCTTTAATATGGTGGACACTAATTTATACTGACCACTCAAGTAATTGCAAAGCTCATCTTGTGGTTTTATTTGCAGTCCAAGTTTATAGGATTCCATCATTCCATGGCCCAGTTGCAGAAAAAGATACAATCTATAGAAGATTTTTAACTCTTTCAGTACATACTACAGAATGTGGTGGTCTTTATAGAGTATAGACAGGGTCATTTACATACAAACTGCTCCTGTCCAAGTCAAGAGACAGAAGGCCTTTCTGTACAAGTGGTGGGCAAAGCAGGTTTCACTGTACATATATTATTTAAGTTTTTGTAGCATTCCCCCACCCCCCATTAATTGGATAAACAAAACAAAGCAAAACATTAGCATTTTTTTTCTTGTAGGAAATGGGAGATATCACTTTAACTCTTAAACAAAAGGGAAAAGTAAAGAAATACAGCATGCCCCCACCCCCCCCCCCCCCCACCCCACTTTCCGATAAAGAAGTAAGCCCACTCTACTCCACTATATGGTTATATTGAGTGCTACATGCTGGCAGTATTGAGATGCATTTGAAAAGTGTTTTCACAAAGTTCAGTCGCTCTGAAGAACCTTGTCGGGTTGTTAATGTATTTTTGCCCGGGGTAATTCATGAGGTTTTCCACTCTTGGTACTTTTCCTTCTTTAAAAAAAAAGTTCTCAAAAAACATTCACACATTACCCACTGCTCCTCCAATATAAAAAAAAAAAAAATTGAAGACCTTTTCTGCTGGTATGGAGTGAGAGGCTAGAATAAGTCTGCATTAGGTACCTTTACTGGAAATGTTGAATGCATCAGGTGTATAAGGCGGGGGGCTAGGGAGTACAGGAACCTCCCCCTCGCCCCCCTCCCCTCCAACAGAGTTTTGAAAATGGCAATATTTGGGTAAAAATCACCTCAAATTCATGCAAAACCATGTCATATTTGGGCAATATCATAACAAATTCGGGCAAAGTAATGTCATTTTCGTGTAAACGTGTGTTATTTTTAGTGCAATGTAATATAATTTTTGGCAAAATCATGTCCTTTTCGGACGACTTATTCATCAAAACATATAACTTTGGGCATTTCGGGAAGAATAAGACCCCCCCCCCCCCCCCCCCCCCCGGACAAAAATGAGCCTATATGCCCATGGTTGAATGGGAAAGCAAGGAAAGGTTTCCATTGGGAGTCATGTGCAGTTTGCGTATTTATGCCTTCACCGATGAAGTAGGCGAAGCATTGTTTTCTCTAAATGTTATTCCCCGATTCAGTTCTTTATTTGAGAACATTGTGAAACATTGCTCTCTGTTTATTTTTGTTTAATAGAGTTAAATGCCAGACGATACCTTTATTCCTGTCCAGCACAGTCCTGTAAGTGTAATTCAACGAAACAAAATGAAAAAAAATCCACATCTATAGATCTGAGTGTTCATTAGTGAAATTAGTATGTAAGAAACCCTGATGGCTGATGGCTATTATATTTTTGTTTCTTTGCCATTGTTTTCTTCTACCTGTAGCAAAAAAGGACAAGAGTTGGGATTAATTACGCTACATGTTATGCACTTAATACAAAGTGCTCATTATCATTCTTCTTCTTCTTCTTCTTCTTCTTCTTTGTAATTATGGGAGAAAGTTGGGAAAGGTTACAGTAAGGCTGTAGTAAGTCGGTTATTTGGAAAACCGGTTAACCGACGGCAAAAACCGGTTAACCGAACGGGTAACCGAAAAAGAAAGAAAAAAATCGACCTTTTTTTTTCTTTCTTTTTTTTCTTCTCGGATATACCATCGGATATCTGTCCGTTTTTTCAATTGGAAATCAGCAGGGCAGTGCCATGTTAGTCTACAAACTGCTGTCAAGATGAAAGCCTTCTGATATCTCATCACAAATGATTCTTCTAAATTTGGCTCTACCAGGTCTAATCTATTCATTATCCTCTTACCATTTGTTTATTTGTTTTGTTTATTTGTGATACATGTAAAATACCTTTACTTCAGCAATAGATTTTCTGACTGAATCTATATAATGGGGATGGGCAAAAAAAACGTTTTTGCCGATGCCAGTCGGTTAACCGTCATGTAACCGTTTCACTACAGCCTTACATGTAGGTTACAGAAAGCTGAGTGTATCTACCGCACAAAATTATGTATGTTGTTCGTATTCAGAGTTCTATTCATGTATCTACCATTGACACGTTGGAAGAGTGATTAATATAGCATGTGCATTATTTGGTCTCTTTTCAAAACTGAATTTGTCAAATTGAAATAAATAATGATGATAAGTATAATAATATTGATGATTTCCTATCGCTACACATGATGTCCCCATATCTTGTTCACACTGATGCCGAAACTGTTCCCATCACATCATACTTGAATTCTGACTATAAATTCTGCGTATAATGGATCCTCTTGCATTCACCGGAGCCATTCTAGTATCCAAAATTTGATTTTGCCACAATGGCGATATGGACAATCTGTCCATATTGAATTATATTGGTCATAAATTTTGAGGTTATTGTGGCGGTGTGGCTTATATTAGACTGTGGCTTATTTGAGTGGCGATCAATGGCTAGATCTATATCAAATCTAGGCACGTATGTACATACGATGTAAGAAAGGAATTGAAATAAAAAGAGCATTTCCTGAGTTGAATTTCCCCAAGTTTCCGACTGAACATTCTGTGTTCTCTGTTTGCATTAATAAGCATGGTGTGCATTTATTGTAATTACATTTGTACATATATTTGCAATTGTGTTTGGGTTAAGGAACAACCTTTGTTAACCCGTTACCTTCTGAGATTCTGAAATCCCCATAGACTTTGTACATAGCCAACCAGGTTCCGGCAGAAAAACTTAAACAAGCGTATTACAATATGTAGACATATGTAGTATATTTCAAATTGATAATACTGTGAGATGTGATATTGAAGAAGAAAAAAAATCCTTAAA